>SRPV01000599.1:0-16426 GCA_018360135.1 Claviceps sorghi | reverse complement strand
GTTTTTTTTCCTTGCTTTAGAGAACCTTCAAAGAACCTTTGATAAACACCTCAAGGGCCAAGTCTACAACCACCTCAGATACATAGCCGATTGCCTCATAGCCTCGAGACAGATCTTGGTCTGCCTTCTTGTCATCTCTCACGACTTCTTTCATCCTTTCTTCGACACCTTTTCCTCGCGGACCGGCCAATTCTGTGAAAATGGTCCGAATTGCCCCCGCGCTCGCCAGTGTTTCTGTCCTGCTTTCTGGCTGGGTCGTCATGAGTCCGGGTGTTTCTGCCTTGGAGTACTGCTCCAAGGGCTGGTGGCAGTGCAAATATATGGACGGGCGCCACTGCTGCGTAAGACCTACACTAATATCAACATATATACACTTTTCTTTTCTTTTCTTTTATCTAATCTTTCTTTCCTCTTTCCTTCCTCTTTGTCCATATTTCCTTTCGCACAAACTCGCGTTTTGCTGACTGCTGCCCCTGCTTCGGTGCATGTGTAGGTGCTGGATGGCCACAAACACATCTCGGATGAGTGTCCGGATTATTGCAACGGCACCCCCGAGTGCGACGGTCGAGCCGCTGGTTATCGCAAAAAGTAAGTCTTCCCAGATCTCAGACATGGCCATTCTTCATTTGCGGTCGTGTGCTCATCGCGGCGGACAGGTGCTAGCGCGGCGGGTTGCATTACCGAATGGAGATTTCGCTACCAAAGGGACTGGAGGAATGGGCTGTGCTGGCCGTAGTTCATCGAGACTCTTTGGCGCTTTTGCGCTTGCACAAGAGAGGGCTTAAATGGCGGAGCAAGATTCCATCCTACGCATCGCGTCATCATATCTGGCTGGGCCATGTCTTTTATTATTGTTTACTGGGAAACACCATCATCGGCCGTGGTTACAGAAAATACAAAACTTTATTTTATTGTATTTCGTCTTTTTCCTTTTCCAGAATGGGATAAGACACCAGACGAGCATTGCCATCCGGAGCTGACACCGTGATGATAATCGCGCCCTGCATCTCTCCTACAGACTGGTCTTTGTACATACAACCAAACCACAACTTGGGTCTGAGCTTCCGTTATCTGCATTACCCAGCAACCACCCAGGTCACTCAGGGACTCAATATCCACACTCATGCGGGTGTTGCCGATAACTCTCGTATTGTGAGTCTACAGCTCACACCACATTTTTCAATCGAGCTCAACTGACCTAATATACAGACCTAACCTTACCTAATAATACTATAGGTTTAGTATAAATTCTATTAGCTAGAAAAAATAGGTTTAACACTTAGCTAATATTAAGGGTTCTAATTCTATAGAACTAACCTTAACCTTAAGCTAACCTAAACCCTAACCTTAACCCTTAACCTTAACTAACCTTAACCTTAAATAGTATTTTTTTATATAAAAAGCTTAGTAAGTAATTATTAAAGACTATTATTAACCTTAACCCTAGCCTTAACTTATATTTTTAATACTTAATAAGCACTTAATATAATCCCTACTTAAATCTTTATTAAGACCTACTTAATGCCTTTTTTAAGCTAATAGAATTTATATATTAAACCTATAGCATTATTAGGTAAGGTTAGGTCTGTATATAAGGTTAGTTGTTGAACATCACGAAATTCCTCGGTCCCACCTTAGCCGGAACCCTCGGTCCGCGATGCCCTAGTATATAGCCTTATATCTTAGGCATCTAGCCTAAGATGCCTATTATATACATTTTGTATATAGCTAGCATTTTCTCTTAAATAGTCTCTATATAGCTCTATATATTATTATTCTATAGGTTATAAGCCCTTTATATTTTTGCTTTTTTTAACGTTATATTTATTAATTTCTTTAGTTAAGTATTGTATTTTACTATATAGTATATATATATTTAATTAACTTCTTATAAAATTTATAGTGTCTATAACTTAGGTTATTATATTATAGTATTGCTACGCTCCTTAAGCCCCTTAAAGGCTTTTTTTTAGGACTCTTAAGTCCTTATTAATTAGGACTTTTAAGTCCTTATTAATTAACTATAAGCTAACTTTTTATAAAAAATAATTTACTTAAGCAAATTTAAATATATAATCTTTATAATTAGGCGTGGAATTATTAATTGTTAGCGTAGCTTATTAATACTATATATAATAATATTATAAGACTTTATTATAAAGCCTTATAAAAAAAGGGGCCCTTACTATAACTACCTTTACTATTAGCTAGGTTTTAATATTCTAAAGTTTAGAACTACTTAATTATTAGTTTAACTAAAGAGGTAATTATAAATTATTAGGTATAGTAATTATAAGGTAAAGCAACGCTTACTAATTAAGCTAAAGTATAACTAAGTAGAACTTTATAAATTTTTCTCCTTATCTATTAAGGTTAAAGGAATTATCTATTTAAAACCTACCTATTTATAACCTTATATACTTTATATAAGTATAAGCTATATAGTAATTTAACTAAAAGCATACTTTTTACACTTATACTATTTAACTAAACTAACACTTATAAAAGTCTTTAACTTAAGGTTATTAATATATTAAATATTAGGCTTTATAATATATTTAATTATATTTCTTATTAATTAAGGCTATTATAGCTAACTATACTATAGCTTTATACCCTAGGGCTTATTAAAGTTAAGATATAAACTTTTCTACTAACCTTAAGGATATAATTCTAAAGGTCTTATAAATTATACTACTTAAAGGTTCTAAAAATTATAATAAGTAAGAAATTTCTATAAAAATATATATCTATATTCTTAAACTTATAAGCACTTATAATAGTATAATTTTATAGTTTAAGGTTACTAATTAGAAGCATGCTTTTCTAATATATCTTATATAGCAAACTTTATTATCTAAAGTCTAAAAAAACATCTTTTAAGTGGGATAGGATTATAGGGGCTGTATAATAGACTTAATATAGCTTATTTGTAATAATTATAGCTTCTAAGCTAATATTATAATTATTAAGTTACTTAATAGCTTCTTTTAGTTTAAAAGGTTAGAATTTGCAATAATATAAGCTTAGCTAAACTATTATTAGAATCTTTAGTAGAAAATTAATAATATTATAAAATTGCTAGATATTATATAGGTTGCTTAAACGCTTTACGCTATAAAAGGCGCTATACCTAATATCTATAATATATAGAAAATCTAAGGCTATAGTTCTAAGGGCCTTAATAAGGCTAAGATGCTAAAATATCTTATATATAAGTTAAATAAGCTAATAAAAGAACAAAAAGCTAGCTTTATAACAATTACTTAACCTTTTAATAAGAAGAAAGGCTTAACTTTAGAGTGTAAATATTATATTTTACCTAAAAAGCTTAGGCACTTAAAAGAGAAGTGTTAAAAGCTTTATTTAGAACTCTTAATACTAAAGGTAAAAGCTTATTTAAAGGCTAAGAAAGCTACTTTTATAAAAAAAAAAGATAAGTTAGTAAAAAGCATTATATCTATAGATATTATAAAGGCTAAAAACACCTTTAATAGTATAACTATAAACACTAATAATATATACATAGTAGCAATAGGCCTTATACGCCTTATAAGAAAGGACTATATATTAAATATAGGTTATAATAACTATATATTTAATTCTATAAAGTGGTTTATATATTTAAATACTAATATTAAAATTAGACTAATAACTATAAGTAATAGTTAGCTACTTACTATTAAAGGTATTAGAATAGTTAAGCTACCTATTAAAAGAGGCTACCTAAAGCTGCTAAATATATAGCTTACTTTAAGAGCAAAAGTTAATATAATTTCTCTTAGTCTCCTTTATAAAGCTAGTATTATTATAAATAGGTCTATAGACTAACTAATTATAAAGTCTTTAGGCTAACTTATAGCTTCTTTTTAATAAGCTTTTAATATTACAGTGCTTAAGCTATATAATAAGGAGCCTTACTTTAATTTTGTAGCATTACTAACTAAAGCTATTATAAAGAATATTAAATATAGTCTTTTATATAAAAGACTTAGGCATACTAGGAAAGACTAAATACTATATATATATAAAGAAGCAGGCATATTAATTAATTCTATCTTTTTAAGCAATTTCTATTATAAAGCTTACTATCTTACTAAAGCAGACTAAATTATATATTATAAGCCTTAAACTAACACTTATTCCTTCTTAAGTAGGGTTTTTTAGAACTATATTATTTATAAACCTAAAGGCTTTAGCAGTAAGAACTACACTTTATATATAATTAATATATATACTTAGTTTTATTAAGTAATTCTAATTATTAGTTATAAATCTTCTTAAAAGGCTATTAAAGTTTAGTAAAACACTATAAAAAATATAAGCAGTAGCTTTACTATAAAGTGCTTTTATATAAATAATACTATAAAATTCCTTAGTAAGAAATTTGCTAATTACTATTATAAGAAAGGCATTATTTTTCGTACTAACACTCCTTATATTTTAGCCTATTAAGGCATTATTAAGAGAGTTAGGAGAACCCTTATAGATATAGCTTATGCTTCTATAATTAGTGCTAAGCTTCTTAATATCCTTTAGCTATATACTATAAAGTATGCTACTATAATAACTAACCTATTGCCTATAAATAGCACTAATAGCGGAAAATTGCTGCAATAAGCATTATTTAATAAGATTAGTCTAATTAATAAGGTATTTATTAAAAATCTTTAAATATAGGGCTATATAGCCTATATATACATTCTAAAAGAGCGGCATATTAGGGCTATAAAAATAGCACTATAAGCTAAGAAGGGCTGCTTAGTAGGCATAAAAGGCCCTAAATATTATCTTTATAAGGTTTAGCTCCCTAAAGATAATTGTGTTATATAAGCTTATAACGTAAGGTTTTAGAAGGGATTAGATATATTCTATAATATTAAAGAAAAGGTTAAATTTGTTACTAAACTTATTAATCCTATATTTAAAGAAGAAGGTAGAAAAATTATTAATTTACTATTAATATTACTTATAAAAGACCTACCTCTTATAGAGCTATATTCTAACCTACCTTTAAACACTTAATAAAGTACTAAAGAACCTTTATAAGGTAATAAATTAGTAGTATAGCTACTAAAAATTAATACTTTAACTAATTAAATAGATATAAGATTAACAACTCCTTTAAGAGACCTATTAGAATATAGTCTCTTTAAACCTTTAACTATAATATTAAAGAGCCTAATAAAATTGCTACTATTAAAGTAAATAAACTAATATAAAAGACTAATTAAAGAATTAATTATTAACCCTTTTTAATATTAAGTTAACCTTTTTAAACTAAAACCTTTAATTAAAGATATATATAAAGAAGAAGCTAATATAAATAAGGGTATTACTCCTATTAAATCCTTAGAAGTTGTTTCTAAAGAGGTCTCTCTACCTTTTTATAGTAAGGAATTTAAATACTAATTATAAAACCTATAAGCATAAAAAATGTGTTTAAGCACCTTAAGGTCTATTAGTTAAAGTTAAAGCCTAGTAGCAACTAGTATATAGCGCTTATTATATATTAGGGTTTATAAGGACTATTTATATATTGCTATATATAGAAAAAAACGCGCTTTTTACGCGCTAAACGCTGTAAATGCCTTAATTTAATACTATAAAGATAATATCTATAAGCCAGACAATGATATAAATCTGTTATATTATATAATAATAATATAAGCTATAAATATTGCAGATACACTAATTCTAATACTATTTAACTAATTTTAAGCTAAAGACCTTTTTAACTACTAAACCTTTTAGTGCCTTATTAAGCTTAAAGAGCTTAAAAAAATATAATAGAAAGATAGCTAATATCTTATTCTACTACTAAAAAATATAGTAATTTTTAATAGCTATTAGGTTTATACTATTAAATACCTTATTAAAGGACTACCTTATTTAAAAGCTTATTAAGTAATTTATAATAATTAAAATACTAAGGTTTTTAAAGCAGAAGACTTATATACTATAGTTGCTTATTTAGTTTTTTTATATATTTTTTATATAATAGTTATTATTCTAAACCTAAAGTAGTAATAATATAATACTATTAATACCTTTTTTAATATAAAAGTATAAACTAAGGTTTATATTTACTAGCCTTAAGGCTATAAAAATAGTATAAATAGAGTTTATTGCTTTAATTAAGCACTTTATAGACTTTTAATATTACTACTTTAGTAGCTTAATAATATCTCTAATAAGCTTATAAAATATAGCTTCTACTAACTCTTAAGTAAGCTTTATATCTTTATATATAATAATAATGTTTTCTTACTTCTTTATATTAATAATATTATTATTATAGCACCCTTAAACTTACTAATTAGTATAATCCTTAATTTGCTAGAAACCTAATATAAGATAAAGCGCCTTAGTATAGTCTATATATTCCTTAGTATATAATTTATATAGAACTATAACTAAAAGACTATATTCCTTTACTAAGAGAAATATATAGAATCTATTATTAAGCACTTTAAAATCTCTAACTTTGCTTTTATTTATATACCTTAGAAGCCTAAGGTAAATATCCTTTTAAATTAAAAAGACCTTAAAATAGTTAGAAACTTTATAGATTAGTAGAGTGAGATTAGGTGCTTTAACTAGCTCTTTATATATATAAAGCTAGATATTATATTTATAGTAAATAGGCTTAGTACTATAAATTTAGCGCTAAAGTAGATCTATTATAATCTTTAAAAGCACCTTTAATAATACTTAAAAGGGATAACTAACCTAAGCATTATCTTAGGTAGTAAATTAACCTAAGGTATTTATAATTAAATTTTTTATGTTTCTAAATATAGCAATACCTTTTATATAGATTATCTTAATACTAAACGCTTTATTATAGGCTATATTATACTTATTAATAATAGATTAGTGTTATAGTCTTTAAAGTAGTAAGCTCTTATAGCTTTAAGCACTACTAAGGTAGAATTTCTTAATCTTATGCTAATAGCATTATCTATAACCTAAGTATCTTAAATTATAAAAGACTTTAGCTTTAATTAACTTTACTTACTATTACTATTTATTAATAGCTAAAATACAAAGGTAAATATATTAAATAAGAAGTATTATAGCTATATATAGCATATTAACCTATAATATAAATAGATTATATAAAGAGTCTACAATAGCCTCTTTTACCTTAAATATATTAATACTAATTAAATAATTACTAATAGCTTTATAAAAGGCCTTTATTATAAAAAATATATTAACTTTATAAGGATATTATATATAGCTATAAAAGTAGCTTTTATAGTACTAAATAATATTAAGGGATTTCCTTAGAATCTCCTTAATATAACTCTTTAGGCTTTATATATAATAACTTTAATATATCCTTATTTCCTACCTATTTTCTTTTAATATTAGTATTATAAGCCTAATTAGCTATAAAAGCCTTACCTTCTATACTATCTTTAACCTTAGGGATATTTAATATATCTAAGCTATAGTATAAAGATAACTATAGCTATTAATTTTTAGTTAGCTAAGAACTAAGTTTTATAAGAAAACCTTACTTTTTCCTATTTTTCTCTTACTTTCTTTACTAATAGCGCTATTATAAATACTATAGTAAGTAGCTAGTATAAAGCTATAGATATATAATTAACTATAGTATAATAGCTTAGGTAGAATATCTTTCTTTTAAATAAATAGAATTTATATATAGTTTATATAAGCTTATTATTTAGCTATAGGGGTAGTATTAAATATTATAAAATTCCTTAGTCCTACCTTAGCTAAAACCCTTAGTCTATAATGCCTTAGTATATAGCCTTATATCTTAGGCATCTAGCCTAAGATGCCTATCACATACATTTTGTATGCAGCTAGCATTTCCTCTTAGATAGTCTCTACATAGCTCCATATACTATCATTCCACATCAGTTAAGGTCGATTGAAAAATGTGGTGTAATCTACAGACTCTGCGTCGAGGACCAACTCGCTTGGGAATAAGCCGCATGCGGGCCTTGTTGTGCTTCTGGCATTCCGAGACAGCCAGAGATTAATGCAACACACCCGAGCAAGTTGTTTTGATGGAAAAAAGTACAGGTTCCAGCCCTAAGAAGCTGCGAGTATATGTGTGCACGATTATTGGTATTATTAGTATTGTCATTTTTCCCAAAAGATGACCTGGCATCCCGCAATTCCCCTCGCCACATATCCGCCTGGTAGAGAGTCCGGACGTTATGTACATGCGCGGATACACAGGAAGACCTGTCCTGACGAATAAAGTGACCTTTGCTGTACTGTACACGCGGGACGGAGAAGAAGCAAGTGTGAAAAAAAAAAAAAAGAGAAAAGAGACAACCTTAGTATGTGGGATTCCCTCCAAGGAAGGAAAACCTCCAAAAATAGCGTTGGATACCTCTTCGGCACCTACCCAGGAACAGACTATACTGAGCCTAGAATTAAAGGCACCGCGGCACGTCTTTCACTCTGAGCCTCAGCCTCGCTAACGAATATAAACCCGAGTTCCCCCCCGCTCCATCGTTCATTTCTCTATTTACTCCTTGTCTTCTTGCTCATCTTCCTTTACATATTCCGAATTATATACACACATATCTATATTCACAAAGAAAAAAAAAATGGTCCGCATCAGCTCGACGATCCCCGGCGTCCTCGTCCTACTCTCTGGCTTCATTGGCCTAGTCTCCGCCGACTGCAATGGCTGGTACCAATGCAAATATGCCAACAAAAGTCACTGCTGCGTAAGCTATACACGTGCCTTTCTTTCCTCCTTGTCTTCTCTTACTTGTCGTTCCTTTCTTCTAGAGTTTACGTATCGAAATTTATCTCTAAGAAAGAGGGAGAGGGAGAGAGAGAGAGAGATTGCTTCGCTAACTGGCCCTCGTGTGTAGGTCCTAGATGCTCGTTTATACTACTCGGACGACTGTCCGGATGAATGCGATGGGCCCGCTGAGTGCATTGATCGGTTCACCGGCGACTTTCGCCACCAGTACGTTTTCATAAAGATTGACTGGGCATTCTCGTAGAACTATGTGCTAATTCTTTTTTCTTTTTCTTTTCTTCTTTCTTTCTTTCTTTCTTTCTTTTTTTTTTTAAAACAAAAGTTGCCCAGATGGAGGGATAGACCGTCGTGTCTAGCGACCAAGCTTGGAACGATGGATTCTTGTGTAGACTAGCATGAGCTGGGAAAAGAACAAAAAAAAAACAGTCATCGACCAGGCTCATCTCTGCGAGAGGACACTGTGTCTGGGCCAAAAACACCCCTCTCCCGCAGTATGTCCTTCAACATGGAGCTTATGTAGAACAAGGTTGAAGAGGCCACCACAAGGGCTTGCTTTGTTTCCTTTCTAGTTTGCGTCATCACCTCTTCTGGCTCTGATAGCTCTGGCTACGCTCGCGTCACACGCGCAAGGTTGCACTCGGCCAACCAAGGTATCATGCGAGGCAGTGCAGATAACTAAGAGGGGAAAGAGACATTAGAACCTTAGGCATCCCTACCTAAGAACCTTGTATATAAAGAGCGAGAGGCATTCTAAGGGCCTAAGAGGGAACTCAACCCCTTAAAGCGCCTTAGAGAGCCAAAGTCGCTTATTAGCTTTGAATTGAATCTCCGATTCCAAGCACCTTATTAAGCACTTGTCACAGCTCGTTGTGCCTGGTGGTTTTTAGTCACTCATACATTTTTCTTCCTTGAGACTAATGTTGCCTTTCCTCATCCATCACCGAGACTTGGCTTCCAGCCCCGGGCCCGTGACTGCCAGACCTCGCTGTAAGAGACACAAAGCACTATTTTGATACAAAAGTCAGCGAAAAACCGGGGTATCTGAAGTCAAGGTCCGGCCGGTGTGTGGAGTGCAGAGACCTAGGACAAGGTATGTTGTACATGTCCTGTTCATGGACATGTTACACCACAGCGTTCCATGGGTGTCATTTTATGCATGTGTTGGTGACATTCGGCTGACCGAAGCCGACTTTGCCGATAAGCCGCATAATATAAAGTTAGGAACCATCTCTAGCATTGGGCGCTACGCAGCTAACCTGCAGAGTTGGCTCAATTTGGCCGAGTACTACCCACATGTATAAAAAGAATCCTTTGCCTAGAATGTATGTATGTAACAAACGAACAGCTCCTAATCATACGAAAGAGAGAGAGCTCCATCATGAAACATAAAAAGAAATGGTGGAAAAATAAACAACGCCCTATGGTGATTCTGTCATTTCAAGCAGACGATTCCATAAGTAAAACCCCTGTCAGCACTGTCGTTCACCATGGCCTGACACACGACCTGCCGTTGTTCCTCTGACAGGTTGCTGCTCGGTCATGTGTGGATAACCAAGGAAAAGGATTGGAGATTGCTTTCTGAGGATTCGAACAAGTATTTCCTTGGTGCCAGCACGGTCGAACGATGTGGATAATGTCCCGCCATGATTCGCTGAAGAGGAAGAGACATTGGGGGACGGACGAGCAGCACCGGTCTTGTGAGTTCTGGTGCCGTATCTTGGCATGACATACGCGAATTCAACCCCGCCTACCGCGATACTGCGGCGATGAAATGTCACCATGTTCTTGATCGTGCGGCGGTGCTACGGGAGCCGAGGCACATTTTGAGGTTGAGGATGAGGAATGCTCGCGGATTACCAAACCCAAAGGCGTCATGTCATCGGGTGTTTTGGCAGGAGTCAGGACTGGACCCACAAATAAATGCTCGTCCGGCGTGACTCCTCATACCTCCACACCACACCCGCACCTGCCTAAAGGAATAAATTGACTGGGGGAAAAAAAAAAAAGAGGGAAGAAGAAGAAGGAGAAGAGTAAGAAGAAGAGAAAGGCCCCACCAAAATGGGCTTGCTGTGACATCATTTGTTCGTTCGTCGGCCGCCGATTGGCAGCAGCGAGCACCGCATCGCATCCACGTTCTCATTCCAGAGTCCAGACGCCAGGCAACACGACTCTGGAGACATCTTCGGACACACCAGCAGCATCACGGATTGAAGCTACCGTCTCCCTCGGCATCTCAAGCACCCGCGGCCGTCATCTAGCCAAAGGCACCCGGCGCGGCTATCGGCATCGAGAACTATCCCGTCGCCTTCGTCATGAAGCGCGCGCAGCGGGGTTTCGCCGTTGCGCCTGGAAGTGCTTTCGGGCTTCATGCTGGCTTCAGCAGCCCGCCATCTGCCGGCTCGCTCTCTTACCTCGCCGAACCGCCATCCTTTGCCACTATATCGGATCCCAATGTCGTCGTGTCGCTGAAGAACATGATGAAAAAGGACAGCACGACCAAGGCAAAGGGACTGGAGGACCTCGTTCACTATGCGCAATCGCATCCATTCCAAGAGGGTGGCGGGGTGGAAGACGCCCTTCTCGATGTCTGGGTAGGTTTGACACTCTTTCCCTCTCCATTCCCTCCATTCCCTCCATTCTCCGTCTTCTCTTGTACCCTTTGCACTGGCTTGCAAGCTCAACCGCAATGACCGCATGCGTCATTTTTGTCTAGATCGGTTGGCTCACCGTTCTTGCTAGACACGAATCTATGCTCGCATCTCCATAGACAACTCTAGACGAGTCCGAGAGCTGTCGCACACACTGCAGTCAGAACTGTTACGATCTGCGCGGAAGCGCATGGAGCGCCATGTTCTCAAAATTGTCGGCCCTTGGCTTGCCGGCTTGTACGACCGTGACAGGGTTGTTGCCAGAGCTGCCACCGACGGAATTTCGTCATTTCTCACGACTCCCGAGAAAGTGACTGCATTCTGGTCCAAGTGCCAGTCCCAGATTCTCGATTTCGCTTGCGAGGCCATCCGAGAGACCCAAGACACGCTGAGCGACGAGCGGTCTACAACTGCCGAAGATGCCGAGGCCAAATTTTATCGAGTTGTTGCCTCCAGCCTGTCTCTCGTCATGGGTCTACTTCAAAGGGTTGACGACGCCGGGCTGCAGAAGGCTATGGACAAGTACGACGAGTACTTCAACCAAGAGACAGTATGGAAGGCCATTACCTTCAAAGACTCGACCGTTCGGAAAACCGTATGCCAACTGCTATTCACATGCCTGGATCGAAAGCTGCCCTACGCAACGTCGACCAAAGCGAGACAAGCCTTTGTCACCGGTGGTCTCAAGTCCAGCCAAGCAGGGTCTGCATTGGAATATGTCAGAGCCCTGACAAAACTTACTCAGGAAGACACCGCAATTTGGTCCCCAGCCGCTAATGAGAAAAAGTCTTCTCTCGCACGCCTCCAGTCTTTTATTTCCAAAGGCTCGCAAGGAAGTCCCCCCAAGTTCTGGGAGGCTCTTGATCAACTGCTCTCCCTCGTTCCGGCCGACATATTTGGCCTCGACACGGCTTCGAAGCTGCTTACCGCCGTAAAAGCAGGAATCACAACCCGTGAAGAGCCGCGGACCAACACATCATACTCATGGAAATGTTTCATTGATACTGCCAAGAGGTCCATGGATCAAGTTCCCCACGACGCGAAACTTGCCCTTGCTCAAGAACACCTATTTCCGCTTCTAGAACAGTTTTTTTTCTCCGCTTCTGAAACGAGCAGCATTCCAACAGGACCCAACGCCATGAATATCCTTGTTCAAGCGCATTTGATAGCCATCACCTCTTGTTCCGACGTTACTCAGGCATCTGCCGAAGAGTGGAACCGCCTGAGCACCATGTTGTGTACCAACATCTCCGGATCCCTTCCTGAAGTCTCCAAGGAGTACAAATTGTCTCAAGAGAGGATTGCGGAACAAGGTCGGCGGTGGTTTGGACTTGTTGGCCTGATATCTGCTGCACTTGAGGAAGACGGAACGGGTCTACCAGATCAGACGTCTGACCCTTCTGCTCGGATTGTATCTCAGTGCGCTCTACTTCTCGAAAGCCGTAATATGAAGCCATTTGGTGCTGCTCGGATACTGGAATACGCTCTCAGCACATCGAAGCATTTGTTCAACGGTGACAGCGGAGAGCGTCTCGCGCTATTTCTGCAGACTGCAGCTGGAGATGGTGTCGATCAGGTCGCTGCATCTCTCTCCGCCGATACTTTGCTGTCGTGCCTCGGTATTTTTGGCTCCATCAGCGGCCGTGATGAAATGTATCAAAAGACATGGCGTATGTGGACGAAGGGATGTCTGCAGCTTACTAATGAGCATACTCGAAACTCCATGCTGGCGGCCTTGTTGTCGCAAGATGACGCAAGCCCTTTGGCAAAGGAGAGCAAAGAGTTACAGGAAATTCTGTACTCGCAGTCAGTTGCGCTTTTGGATTCGGAGTCTGAGGCATGGGATCTGTTGGAGACTGCTCTCGTTCATCATTCCATGTCAGACGAGATGTGCCACAGTCTTGGTGTTGAGCTAGTCAGCCGCCTTTCCAAATCAAATCATCGGCCAGACACCGTTCTGAAAATGATCGAGATGTTAGCACGATCACGACCTAGCACATTCTGCCAAGGCCCACTGCACACAGAACTTGTCGCACAGCTTCTCTCTTCATCCGAAATATCAGACATCTCCACGTCTTCGAAAGCTGCGGCAATTCTTTCTATTCTCAACGCTGAAAGTCAGGGTCAACTTCCTGTGGTGGAAATCATTCAAACCAACTTGGAGCGCGCAAGTGCACAGTCACTCGGGTAAGTCGGAGAAGAAGAAAAGAAGGAAAAAAAAAATACGAACAAGAGGGTCTATGCCCTTCCAGAATTGCTTAGAGCTAATAATTTCAGAATATCGACCTTGGTTTCTCAAGCAAAATCAGCCATTGAATCCGGCGCTGCGCCTTGGGAGGATATCCTCCCAAACACCAATGTGTGGATGAGTCATATGGCTCCGTTCCTGGATTCGCCCATCGACCCGGCGTTGTCAATAACGAGTAACATTGGAGGGGCTATCTCACTTCCACGCGTGGCTCATCATGATGAACGAGCATCGTCCATACCGCGGGACCGCGAGGGCCGGGCCGTTCCCGTGAGAATGGCCATGTACACTAGCAACTTGCTCCAAAGTCAAGACGTGGAAAGCCTCCAACTTCCTCGACAATTCCACATCGAGGTCCTCTTTTTGCAATGTTTAGTGGTTCAACTTGTCTCTGATCAGACCTCCTCTATGAGCCAGCAAGGCCTATGGCTGAACCTCGATGACGAAACTGCTCTGATCGAGGCTGAAGAGCTTATTATGGCTTCGAGATCTCTACTACGAAAGTGGATTGTCAAAGCGGAGAATTGGATTTCTCCAGAAGAGAGTGCCGACAGCCCTTCAACAATTGTTTCGGGGCTTTTGGAGTTGACCATGAAAGAATCCCGGGATATGTCTCCTCGCGCGGCACACAGTGCCAGGGTCTTGTGCGAACTATGCCAGGTGATTATGGAATCCCACGGTCTTCCGATAGCAGTAGAAGAAAAATACCTGGGAACAAACGACCTCAAGGCAAAGGCAGACACGGTTTTGCTTGCGTCTGGGCTCATCTGTGGGCTTGCAGACGCGGCGCAGTCTTCCAAAGCAGTGAGCAATTGCTGCAACAGACTAGTCAGCGACGTAGCAGCACTCTCGCCTGGAGACGAAAGAACAGAGATGACCTTGGTTCTGCTCGCGCTTACGGGTCAAGTCTACGAGGCTGGCGATTTGCCTGTGGCCAACAACCGAATCGTCTTTGCTGTCCGACAAATCACTTCCTGGCTAGACGACTCGTCCAATTTTGACTCGAATTTCAGCGCAGCAATCTGTCGCGCCCTCAAGGTTCTTCTGCCGTGCATGACGGAGGTGTATGGATCGTACTGGGAGAGCACCCTTCAGTTCTGCGGCGAACTCTGGACTCGCGCTGCAAGTAAGGACATCAACGACGCGCTCTCCTCTGTTCACGCATCAATGAAGCTGTACAGGGTGTTGGAATCAATCTCAGAGCCCAATGACGATCTCGCCGATGCGTTTCAAGATTTCTCAGCCTCCAAGTCCAAGGGCGTGATAGAGCTACTCAGACTCGATCGGCCCGTGTCCTCACAAGCGCTCAATATCGTCGACGGCATGCTGTGTCGCGAAGTAGAAAACATCTCCATCGACCGTATTCCTGAGCCAGAGGAGCTATTCGGGCTGATCTCCTCCGAGTCTCGTGAGATTCAGACAGCTGCGTTTAGTCTTTTGCATAGGAAAATCCCCGCGGATCAGCAGCAAAAGTCAATAGATGCGCTTCTAGACAAGACGGGTAGGTACAAGAGAGGGCAGGGAGGACTGAGCAAGAAGTGTTTTTTTTTTTTTGTGTGTGTGTGTGTGTGTGTGTGTGTGTGTTTCATGAGCGTCCACGGCTAACGAGTAGGGTCAAACAGATGCACGCCTTCCCGACGAGCTACTATCCCTTCTTCTCGACCCGCCGACCCTGGACAACTTCTCGGACGAAGCACTTTTCGATTTCCCGGCCTCGATTCGAGGTTACCTCTTGTCGTGGAAACTAGTGTTTGACGCATATGCATCTTCGCAGTTTAAGATCCGGGATGACTACACACAGCATCTGAAGAGCGAAAGACTCGTGGTGCCTCTCTTGGACTTCATGTTTGATGTCCTCGGCCATTCGGTCAATCAGCCACTCAACCTGGACAAGGAGAGGATTGGTCTCGACCAGATCTGCGACTACGATGTCGCGCTTGCGGAGTCGGAGACTGGAGAGCAGAGCCTGCACTGGCTCCTGGTGCACCTGTTTTACCTGATCCTCAAATTTATCCCCGGCCTGTTCAGAGCCTGGTACATTGACTGCAAATCCAAGCAGACCAAGATTGCCGTGGGCCCATGGACCACCAAGTACTTCTCGCCCATTATTGTCCGGGAAACGCTCGACAGCGTCGAGGCATGGGTCCACGAACAAGCCCCCGCGTCGGGAGACGAGAAGGAGCTCCTGGTCAAGGTATCCAGGACGGCCCGAGAAGTGATAGCAGGCTACGAAGTAGACGAATCGCAAGCAGCCATCGTCATCAAAATCCCGGCCGGCTACCCCATCGACGGCGTCAGCGTCTCCAGCCTCAACCGCGTCGCCGTCAGCGAGCGCCGCTGGCAGAGCTGGATCATGACCACCCAGGGGGCCATCACGCTCGCCAACGGAAGCATCATTGACGGACTGCAGGTCTTTAGACGCAACATGATTGCCGCCCTGCAGGGCCAGTCCGAATGCGCCATCTGCTACAGCATGATCTCGGAGGACAAGCGCATGCCGGACAAGAAATGCACCACGTGCAACAATCTGTTCCACCGCACCTGTCTGTACAAGTGGTTCCAGACGAGCAATCAGAATTCCTGCCCGCTGTGTCGAAACCCCATTGACTATTTGGGGGCCGACACGGCGAGGAGGCGTCAGGTGTAGAGGGCATGTAGGCATGTAGGGCATGTACGGCCACGGTGGATGGGAGTTGGCAGGCGCATGGTGTGAAGAAAATATCTGGGCAGGGTAGAAGACTTTTATCTATATATTTCTTTTTTTTT
>SRPV01000598.1:0-16427 GCA_018360135.1 Claviceps sorghi | reverse complement strand
CTTTTTTTTTTTTTTTTTTTTTGCTTTTTTTGTTGCCTCTCTCTTCGGCTCCCTCTCTTTGTCCGCCGTCTCGCCGCAACAATGTCGGACAAAAAGAGCGACGACATGGTCACGGCCGTGCCCGCCACCAATGGCCACGGAGATCAGAATGGCAAGGCCAATTCCTTTCCCACGTTCACGCCCGCCAGGTCAAAGGCAAATGCGCTCAAGGGCATCTCGTCGCTTGATAACAACCGTGGGGCCTCGGTCTTGGCATACTGCCTGAGCTCCATGAGCATGACCATCGTGAACAAGTATGTTATTTCGGGGTCCAACTGGAATATGAACCTTCTTTATCTTGCGGTTCAGGTATGATGGTCCCGTGACTTGCCCCTCGGTGATGGACGGAACAAGGGACTGCGCTGATGGAAACAGTCCGTTGTTGGCACTGTTGCCATTATCATGTGCAAGCAGGCTGGCTTGGTCAAAGACTTGGGTCCATTTGATTCACAAAAGGCCAAAACTTGTACGTGCCTTTTTCTTTTTTTCTTTTTTTTTCCTTTTTTTTCCTTTTTCTTTTGACCCTTCATTGTGTTGTCTCTCCACGTGCGTCTTCTCCGCCGGATGAATGGACTGTTGACAATACGGCAGGGTTCCCCGTTGCCTTACTACTGGTAGCCATGATCTATACGGGCAACAAGGCCTTGCAGTTCCTCTCCGTTCCCGTCTACACCATCTTCAAGAACTTGACCATCATCGTCATCGCCTATGGAGAGGTGTTGTGGTTCGGGAGCAGTGTCAGCCCGTTGACCCTCGTTTCCTTCGCCATGATGGTGTTGAGCTCCGTGATTGCTGCATGGGCAGATGCCAAAATTGCCGCCTCGGCTGCAGCCATGGCCACGCTTAATGCCGGCTATGCTTGGATGGGCCTCAACGTGTTTTGCGCTGCCATGTATGCCTTGAGCGTGCGAAAGGTCATCAAGAAGACGGGCTTCAACAACTGGGAAGGTATGTCGTCGACGTAAAAACCCCTGGCGACAAGGTGGCAAGCGGACTGCTAACATTCTTCGTCAGTCATGTACTACAACAATCTTCTCACCATCCCTGTTCTCATCTCCTCTTCGCTTCTCGTGGAGGACTGGTCGGCGGCCAACCTCAGCAGCAATTTTCCAGCTGCGTCTCGCAACAGCATGGCCACGGGAATGATATACTCTGGTCTCGGGGCCATCTTCATTTCCTACTCGACAGCCTGGTGTATCCGCGCTACGTCGTCCACCACGTACGCCATGGTCGGTGCTCTCAACAAGCTCCCGGTGGCGATTCTCGGCATCATCTTCTTTGCGGCACCCGTCACATTTGGCAGTGTGTCGGCCATCTTTTTGGGCTTTATAAGCGGCATCGTTTACACTGTCTCTAAGCTGCAGAATAAGGACAAGCCCCAGCCGCCTACCTTGCCGCTCAGCAACAAGCGATAATCCCTCTACTGTCGTCTTTCATATCTTTTACTCTTCCTTTGCGTGGGGCTTTGGCTTTGGCGCGGAGGCCCATCACAGTGAGAAACGGCCTGTGCAAGATACCCCACGAAAAAAAAACTCTTTTTCAGTTTTCTTTTTATTTTATGCCCTTTTCAATCGGCCTAATGCATCTCGTGGCGCAGTCACTGGCGCGTAGATGTTTGAAGCATCCGGCCTGAGCTGGGACTTGTGGATAGTGCACTGGGTGCAACTTTTGTAATCTTTGGTTCGAAATGGAGAGGCGCTGGGGCTTGAAAACAGATGTGTAGACAAAGAAG
Organism: Claviceps sorghi; assembly: GCA_018360135.1. Classification (NCBI taxonomy): domain Eukaryota; kingdom Fungi; phylum Ascomycota; class Sordariomycetes; order Hypocreales; family Clavicipitaceae; genus Claviceps; species Claviceps sorghi. Next base: position 14,656 of record SRPV01000598.1, on the reverse strand, counting down.
TAGATGGACTGAACGGGGTCCGAGGACAGCCAGTCACGGTTGAGGCGGGCAAAACATCAACTTAGTGATATCGTGGTCGTGCGGGGCGCTGTCTTTGCGGATTGGGACTGGCCTCAAAGTCCCTAGGAGAACCTACCACGTAGCTCCTCTCCTCCATGCTTCACCGGGAGATAACGCGTCCAAGATCTGCTGTTCTCTTCAGACATAAATCGGACATTTCCAGCTACTCCAATCGCATGGCACTCAAATTTCCCGCTAGAGGCGGTAAAACCCCGGCAAACCCGGCTTTCTCTCACCCATGGAAACATGTTGCTATTTCGTCGCCCACGCACATCCATAACCAACATCCAAACCACCCATCACCATCATCGTCGAACACCGTCCCAAAAACCACCCACCATGTCCATGTTTCGCGCAAAAAAGCTCGACCTTGGCTGCTTCGTCAAGGCACGCACCATACGCGACCATACCAAGCGCAAAGTCTTTGAGCAATTCGAAGCAGAGAGGTATGCGCTTCATCCTCATCCTCCTCTCAACAAGACGCCGTGCCTTCCCGCGCCACGCCGGGGACGAAACAACCCTCCACCGTTGAGCACCGCGCAGCGCCTGGCAATTCCCAAGAGGTCTTCACTAACAATACGGCGAATTGAAAAATAAAAATACAGACAAGCCCTCCGGTACATCATCCGCAACACGACACTTGCGCCTCGAGTCCGCGCCGTGGCTCAGCTCCAGCTCACACAGATGCACGCGTATACGCGCCCGACGCAGATCCGGAACCGGTGTATCATGGGAGGCCAGGGGCGTGGTGTGCTAAGTGATTTTAAGATGACGAGGGTGAGTTTTTTATTTTGTTTTGTTTTATTTTATTTTATTTTTCCATATGTCTTCTCTCTCTTCACCCACGCGGTGGCAGATGGGCGGCTGACGCGCCGGGTCGCAGTTCAACTTTAGGATGGAGGCCTTGGCAGGGAACTTGCCGGGCGTGAAGAGAGCGAGTTGGTAATTTTGGCGAGGCGTTTTTATCACAAACCGAGTACGATGCGATGTTGGGGTGGAAGGGCGCGCCTTTGAGACAACAGGCTAGCTTGCGCTGGAAATATTGAGCGTGCATTGGTTCGGGCGCGAAAGTATACCGTCGTCGCTTGAACTTGGAATGAATTCAACATGGTCTCGGCGTTTGGGATTTCTATTGCGCAATGGGTCTCTTGTACATGCGTAATGGCACCAGTGTTTCCCTGGCATGGAAATATGCATATTCGTCGGGCCCACGTCGGACCAAAACGCGGGTTGCGATTTTGAGTCTCTCCGTCTCACTGAGCAGCAAAGGCGTGTTGCTATGATAACCCGAACCAAGGATGATGCTGGGCGCCGGTCTTGGGATTGCACATGCAGTCGTCACACTCCTGACTGAAGACGAGCTCGCACCCGCATGAGCGGTAGCAGACGAATCCCAACATTTTGTGCATGTCGCTGTGACTTGGGCACTTTCTCATGCACAATTCCCAGTCGAGGCGAAGCCTGTGAAAGTTCCTGATGGATGCGTTCTGTCCTTCAAAGTTTGGTGGGTTGTATATACATGTACAAAGTAGCTTGCAATTCCGTTGCGTGAACCTCGCATATAGCCGTTACCGGGCATCGGGTAGGTAGACTTTTGGCCGTCATTCTGCAACAAATCCGTCTTTCATCCGAAACGTTATGTGAAAAGATAGTCTAGCATAGCCCATCATGTTGCGGGATCTCAAGTACAAAAGACGCCGCCAAGTTGCTGTCTGTTCGTGCTGTAAAGTCAAGGCGTAAATAAAAGTGGATCCCGTCGTGGTGTACCACTTGTTGCCAGCCTCGCCACTGACTTCCTACCTCCCATCATAATTTTGTCTTTTTTTTTTTTTTTTTTTTTTCCTTTTTTGCTCCATTAACCCACGACTGCCAACACACTAGGACACCATCGCAAGCACACACATATCAGGTCAACATGGGTGGAGGCGATCTCAATCTCAAAAAATCCTTCCATCCGACCCTACGACGAAACCAACAAGCCGTCTGGGATGAGGAGCAAAAGGCGCTCGCGGAGCGCAAGCGCACGCAGCAGCGAATCAACGAAATCAAAGAGGAGCGGGCTAAGGAGGAGCTGCAGCGGCAGCTCGAGGCCGCAGGCGGCAAGAAGCGGGTAGACCGAGTCGACTGGATGTACCAAGGTCCTACCGACGGCCAAGTGGGCACGAGCGAAGAAACAGAGGCCTATCTTCTCGGGAAGCGAAGAATCGACAACCTCATCAAGGGAACGGAGCACAAGAAGCTGGAAAAGGCGGCCGGGGAGGACAGTTTTATGGCCTTGCAGAATGCCAATACGGCGAGAGACACGGCCGCCAAGATTCGAGAAGACCCGTTGCTGGCGATCAAGAGGCAGGAGCAGGCCGCTTACGAGGCCATGATGAATGATCCCATTCGGCGGCGTCAGTTGCTGTCATCCATGGGTGTCGAGGCTCCGAACAAGAGAGAGAGGTCGGGCGATAAGGAGGGCAGGCACAGGAGACGGCATCGAAAGCATAGAAGCAGGAGCCGAGAACGAGAACGAGAACGAGAACGAGAACGAGAACGAGACTCGGAGGATGAACGACGGCGACACAGACGGCGACACGGGTCTTCCTCGCGATCTCGCAGTCCTCGACGACATCGTCATGGGGACGACGATGATGGGCATCGAAGGCAACGGAGACATGATCGGGATTCGGGTCAAGGACAAGGTCCGCCGCGGGTACGAGACGACCCTCACGACTCAAGACGCGATCGCAGCCCACGGCGCCATCGGCATGATGCATTAGATGAAGGCCGTCCTCACAGCCCTCATCAGTCAAGACGACATTCACCACAAGGACGCAGGCATGATCGTGGGCATAGAGATGATGACGATCGGAGGTCAAGAAGTCGAATCGGAAACGGAAACGGAAACGGGAATGGATATGGACATGGACATGGACATGGATATCGTTCAGGCGGCCATGGACAAAGCTCCAACCACAATCGATCGAGACAACAGCCTCGCGCCGACGGAGACAACGATCTAGAAGCAGAAAAGGCCCGCAAATTGGCAGCCATGCAATCCGCAGCTTCGGAGCTGGACCAGGAGCGCGAGAAGCGTCTCGCTGCTCTGGCGGAGCAGGAACGAGCAGCCAGAGAGGCAGATGCAAAGGCTCGGGAACGAGAAGGCGAAAGGGGCTTTGTGAATGGGCTACACAAACAGGCTGGCAAGCTGGATTTGGGAGAGAGGATGGGACGGAACCGGCAGGGATACCAAAGGGACGACGATTAGGACGTTTGGCAGCAACAGACATGTGCGACGCGTCCATGAGGTCTGGCGTTGGATTCGGGATGCCGCGAAGCACGAGTGCCATGGTTGACGGGGCGTTACCATGATGTGCAAGGCGTTTTTGGCGCGTGGATACAGACCTGTACATATACATGTGCATGTTTATACATACACATGCGTAAGTATGCTCCCTCGTGTGACTGTCGTTGACTGGGCTGGACTCCCGCCGGCCACACAAGTCTGTTCGAAGAGCCTGCCTGTGCGTCTTGCACATGACTGCGCGTCGCCGCACACGACAGCAACATGGGTCCGGTGCGGTTCGAGACAGCTTGACTTGGCGCGGAATGTGTCTGGTCTGCTTGTGCCCTCGACATCTCGCCAGCGGCCCTGCACGCATCACCAGCACCCGGGTCGATCCTGGCCGTGAGGGCGGCCCTGAAACGAACTAGACAAGCGCGGTGATTCGACCATTTGCCGTGCCTCGATGCGTCCGCGTCCGCGGGGATGCACGCACGAACAGGTCACCGGTACTTTGGGCAGGGCATTGCATGTGCGTAAGCATGCGTATAGCGTAAGCATGCTTTATAGCGTAAAGAATAGAGTGCATCACCGCGAGTATACCATCTGGTTTTGTCTCCAACACGCTGTATCCAAGGCCGCAAGTCGTGAAGCGCCATCGCCCTCCCGGGTATAAGATGAGAGTCGAGATGACTGAAATATGTAAGGTGCCCTGTCCAGGAACGATGCAAGGAGGCGGACTGGTCTGGGCTGGGCCAATCGCCGTGGGCAGGCAGGGTAGAAGGTGGACCGGCTGTTTTGACTCGTGTCTTGTTTCTGTCCTTGGTTGCATGAACGGGCCTGTTGTGGCTTGTGGGGACGTTGCGACGTGCATGGCTTGGGGGTTTGCGAGAGACGGCGCCTTTGTGAAATGCGAGGTGCTTGTGGCTTTGGACGAGGCTGTGGCCCGGTGTGGTCTGGGCTATGTACGTGGCTGGTGGTGACGTGGCTGGCCAACGTTGAAATGTTGAATTGGATTGAGCGCCGGGCGAAAGGCTTGGGCATGGAGGAGGGTTTTGTTCTTTCCTTCTTTCTTTTTTTTTTCTCTTCTATTCTGTTCTTTTCTTTTCTTTTTCTTTTTTTTCTTTTTTCTTCCTTTTTCATGCTGCCGTTTCTCGTCCATGCATTTTTCCCTCTCGCCCTGAAATTGCTCTGGGAATTTCGGGAAATGAGCCTCGCGAGTTTTCTGTGGCGCCGGGCAGCGCCGACGGCAAATTTGCATCCACTGCTGCCCACTGCTGCCCACTGTTGCCCACTGTCTGCCCGCACTGAGGGCCTCGGCCCCACATGCAGCCTGCCTTGGCCCCACACCCGGTATCCACAGGCGCCCCATACTGGTTCCTTCCCAGTCTGGTCCGTCCCGCCCCACAACGTGCTGTCTGGCCTGGCGTCTCCAGCCGTCAGCCGTCAACTTGGAAACTCTCTCAGACATTGCCGGCAGGTCAACATCTTGCCAGCTTCAGTGCCTCCGGTCGTCACTACCACGCCCGGTGTCCCAGTCCTCATTAGCCGTCGGTGCTATCTTTGGCGGCCCTCCCTTGCCCCTTCGTCTTCACCACCAACCAATTCCAACTTTGCGACCCCTTTTTTTTTTTTTTTTTTTTTTTTTTTTTTTCCCGGCCGTGACTAGCTCGCCTGCCACACCCGACCCTTTTCCGTCAGAGCGCCCCCCTCCGACGTTGAACTTGCCATCGATCCTCCTCCTCCTCCGGATCCTCCGTCGCAAGCAACGTCACGAATCGGCCAAAGGCTCCACGTCACACCGGCTTTTTTGTCCTCGACTTTCCTGTTCCCTGCCAAGGACGACCGCCTGGCAACGCACAACCGCACACGCACACGCACACGCCCCGCCAACCACACGACGTCAGGACTTTGTCCGCATGCACCGAGCCCGCGCGCGACACGGAGCAACCTACAACGCACCCTCTTCTCCTGGCGCGCTCACCAAACGTTGTCGAGCCAGCCAGACTTTCTTCTCGAAATGCCTCTCTGCGGCGGATCCAAAACGGTCCAGCGTAAGCTGGTGCTTCTGTATGTACTCCGATGGCACCGCGCGCACTGTGCCGTGCGCGCGAGCGACTGGAGGGGAATATTGCGCAGTGGCAATTTAGGGACTCTGCCGTGCTGGAATTCCTCTCGCATTCAGGAAGGAGTAATGCTAATGGACGAAAAAAACATATATATGAAAAAAAAGAGGTGACGGTGCCTGCGGTAAAACGTCACTGCTCAACGTCTTCACCAGAGGGTATGTGCGTCGTGGACAAGCTGGCAAATGAGGCACAAGCGTCTAACTGGACGCAATCAGATATTTTCCTACCGTGTACGAGCCGACCGTGTTCGAAAATTACGTCCATGGTACGTTTTGCCAACGATCATTGTGCTCAAGCCGAGCGCTGGCCGTCGCCAAGACGTGTGCTGACTGTCGTATTACCAGACATTTTCGTCGACAATGTGCACATTGAATTGTCGCTATGGGATACGGCTGGTCAAGAAGAATTCGATCGGCTGCGTTCTCTGTCGTATGGTATGATATTTATTAGCCTCGCCCCCCCAGTTCCTTGCAAGGGTATCCATCGCTCGCCCGGGTCCGCTCATCGGCTGATACGGTGACCACCAGATGACACGGACCTCATCATGCTCTGTTACTCGGTCGACAGCAAAGACTCCCTAGAGAACGTCGAGTCAAAGTGGGTTGGAGAGATTGCGGACAACTGCCCTGGCGTCAAACTCGTCCTGGTGGCCCTCAAATGCGATTTGCGTGAAAAGGGCGGCGACGACGAAGACGGAGACGACAACACGGCGCCACCCGGAGCCGCGGCCGTCGAGCGCCCCTCGGGGTCTTTAATCGAATACGACAAGGGACTCGAGGTTGCGAAACGGATAGGCGCCTCACGGTACCTCGAATGTTCGGCCATGAAGAACCGCGGCGTCAACGAAGCATTCACCGAGGCCGCCCGCGTGGCCCTGAGCGTCAAGAAGGAGAGAGAGGAGAACAAATGCACTGTTATGTGAGCACGACATTACGAAGCAGATGTGTGCCGACGAATTCCTATACCCCGAATCAAAAATGTCGACTATTTCGCACCTAATTTTTTTTTTTCCTTCTTTTTTTTCTCCTTTTCTTTTTCTTGTCCACCACTTGATGCGCTGGCATCTTTTCTTATTGTTCATTTGCTTATTATGATACACCTTGCGCCGCGCCCCCCCCTTTTTTTTTTTCCTTTTTTCTCGATTTAATACAAGATGGCTGCGTGTTTGGACACCACATGCAACACGCAACATGCAACACAACCCGGTCAACCGTCGCGTGGTTCAGTCAACGAATCCTACCTCAGTCGTCCCTAGGTTGCAACCCGCAAAAGCGTCTTGTGACGTTACGCCCAATCTCGGTCAATGGACGTGCCGACAAGGATCCAGCATGAACATCCCGGCGATCTCACTCATGATCTTTTTTTTTTTTTTCTTTTTTTACAAAATTAAGGTAACCGTTTCCTAGTCGTGGCTTCCGCCTATATCTAATATCTTGGGTCTTGTCATGGTGTCGGATGGCGACAGGTAGCATGATGCGTTTGCCGATGCCATCGCGTGCTTCTAGCCTTGTTACTTGGTGAATTGTGCCTGGGGCAGGGACCAAGTAAAGATAATTAAATATGTTCAAAGCCGTTAAGTAAGGATACGATGCAAACTTGTGAAATGCCGTCAAGGGAGTAAGGATAGGACAAAACTTTAAAATGCCGTCAGACTCAAAAACCAGCCTATTCGACCGGGCGAGTGACGGCTGTGCTGCAGGAGGAACTGGTTCCAACGGACCCGTCATGCATGAACCATTCTGGCCCGTGCTGGCCCGGGAAACGGGAGTCACCACGCCGCACCAGAAGTTCCCAGCGAGCAGCGAGCACGGCACCGTGGCGATTCGTCCGGGCCAGCTCCGGGCAACTCGCACATGTCACACCTGATTCACACCAACACCATGCATATCAGCCAATCTCATTGCCCTTTAACCTGCCTGCCTCGCGAGCCGTCTGGGCAGGCAACCACTTTTTGCATACAAGACCACAACGCCACGCCACGCCATCGCCTCACATCGCTCCATCGAACGAAAAGTGCCACGCAGCCAACAAGACTATTTTTTTTTTTTGCCCGCTCGCCATGTCGTTACGCAGACAGGCCGAGCTTCCACGTTACGCAAATGCCGCATGACAAGAAACAAAGAAAAACCAAAGGCACAAAAAAAAAAGAAAAAGGAGAAAAGGAAAAGGAGGGTTTGGCCACCCCAGAATCACGAGGCCCACGCGACAACTTCGAGAGCCATCATGACGAGGAAAAGAGTCGACGGCAAAATCCTATTCGCATTGTTAGGCATCACACTTGAAAAGTAAGCGGGAGATGATGGGAAGCAACTGACCAAATGACATAACTCTGGAACAGAATACGGCCCATGGTCTTCTCGTAGACCATGTTGATCTGGCATATTTGGGCCAGTTGAAGAGCGCTCGGCGCTCCTGTGAGCAGAAAACAAACAATGATGAAGATGGGATCGTCCAAGATGCTGACGTTGAGATACTTGGCGGCGAGGGCCAAGAGAGGCGCCATGACGGCTGTGGGCAGAACCATGCGGCTCAGTAAAGAAGCAATAAGCAGTTTGGTGCCAATCTGTTCTTCCTCGGGGTCGTGGTTGTCCTCTCGAGCCATAGTATTCCGAGCGAGGTTGGCACCCAACACAACCAGGATAAGCGGCACGGCAACACCGCCGCTCGACCTGACGGCGTTGGTCACGCTGTTGTTGATAAAGGAACCATCCTCGAAGAACAGCCTCTGCAGCCAGGGAACGGAAGCGACTAGAACGGCAACAAGCATGGCCCACAACGGCGGGTTCATGAACGCCCAAACAAACGCTGTGGTCTTCACAACGCCTCGCTTGACCAGGGAAATAACAATCTGCAGAGGCCGAGGTAGGGTGTTGTATATTTTGAGGAAGTGCTTGTGGACACGGGTCCCTACTCGCGCTACCAAGCTTCGTCGGTCGGCTTCTTGGCATCCACGCACGTGGGGGAAACGAGCCTTGGCAACGTCCCCGTTCGAATTCCTGCCGTCATGATTGGGAAAGGTCGAGTATGCTGCGCGCTTCTTTTTGGGAGAGAGCACGTCTTCGTCGTCGCTAGATTCGACTACCGAAGACTGCGATGCGCCGACAACTGGTGTCCGGCCAGCCGGTATGTAGTCGTGGGAATCCAGACTACGATTCTCGTCCTCTTCCTCCGTATCGCCGTCTAGCCGGTCGATTAAAGCACTGGTCTCGTCGTTCTGGGGCTCGTCCAGGTATCGTTGTTGGCCTTGCTCGGCGATGTCGTCCTGGTATTCCACATACTTGGTCTTGGGGGCCAGCAGCACATGGTAGCCCCAGCTCCATCGAACTAGCTGGCCGAGCTGCTGGAAAATCAAAAGGTAGAGGATGCCTCTGGCGGCGACTTCTCCGTCATTGTCGCCGGGTATTCTGTCCCAGTGAAGACCCTTGATCGTCTGAGACAGCGACATGACAAGAGAAATGGGCAATGAGTTGGAGTTGCCAAAGACACCCATGGCCGTGACAAAATTGGCGGCTCGTTTATTGAATCGGAAGGCTTTGGCAATCAGAACGGATACAACCCACGATACAGCCGTTTGCACGATGAAGATGGCAGGTATGATGGCAAGTTCGGACAACTTTTCCGCGTTGAGTTGTGAGGCAAGCTTGGTGAAAACTGGTCCGTGACAAACAATTAGTTTTTTTTCTTGCCTGCTTTCTTTCTCCCTCTCTTTCTTTCTTCCCTTCGTTTCTCAAGCAAAGACAAAAGGGAGCAAGGCGACGCGACTTCGACTACTTACTCAGACATGGCGTAAAGAGCATGACATTGAGATTGGCGAGGAACTTTTGCTTCTCGGCATCAAAATGACCCAGCCGGGCGATGATGTAGCCAGGAAGACTGACACATACGACCTCGAGGACGGCCTCAAACACGAGTAGAGACAAATGAGGCAGGGACGGGTGATTATCTGAGCCGTCGCCCTGGCTGAGAAAGACCTTCAACGGCAAGTCGTAGGCATTTTGGGCCAACTGCGCCAGACGAAACGACGTCGGCTTCGGAAGGCCTCCGGCAATATCCATCAATGGTCAGTCTGCAATCAATGTGTCTGTGGACAGAGAGACGACAGTGCAAAGCAAGAGAGGATATTGCGATTCGACGATTTTGCGCTCGGACGGACGGCCCTCTCGGAGGCTATGGTGGAACAGGATTTCCAGTGCCGGTCCTCGTTGTGAACAGAGTGGGATTTCCTTTTTCTTTATCGAGACGGCCGGGCTAGTCGGTGACACTGCAACGGTATGGACGTAAGCGCGGAGAGCAGAGTTTGGCGGCGATGGTGGCAAGTAAAGACGTGAGTGGCGACAGAGAAGCATGTACATGTAATGTCTGGTACCTGGATTGCAGATTCGATAAGTAAGTAAGTACCTACTTACCTACAATAAAGAAGATACCTAAGCTTAAGCAGGTAGGTACTTGGTGCTGCTTATGTAGACATGTATATGCAGGAGCACTCAGAGGTCCGGCAAAATAACCTTAAAATGAACAGCGGCGGGCGATGCAACGCAACGCGGCGGCAAGATTCTGTTCTGCAGCAGGACAAGTTGGAGGACCCAGGCGCGTGTCTCGGTTGGGGTTGCGCTCGTCAGGCTGGTCAGACTTGCTGGATCCTAGACTAGACGATTGATGCCAAGAAATGCTGTGCCACTGCGAGAGGATCAGCGGACCGGCGGGGTGCCTGTGGCGTGTAGCGGCCGAGACGCACTTCGCACTGTGTGCACAGTGGACGAGTGTGGTCGCTGACGTGGTCGCTGTGCATGGTTGGGGCTGGAACGACATGTGTCAAGGTTTCAAGGCTGGCGTGGCGCTCCAGTCTCTGCCCCGACGACGTTCTGGAAAAGGAGCACTGTGCGCACCAGCTGCGCGCACCACTGAAACGAAATGACAGCAAATTGCGCCAGCGCACCACCAGGTCGACGGCACCGTGGGGCAGCGAGCCCTCGCCTCCCAAGTCCAGAGCCCCAGCCACGACCCGACACTGACTGGAAGCGGGCAGATGCCTGTGCAGAATGGGGCCCCCACTGCAACGTGCACGTTGTCCACTTCCAAGCTTGGTCACTGCACAGCACAGCACTGCATCCGGACTGCATCGTATGTATGTACACTGCCTTTGTTTCCTGCTGGCGCGAAGATCCGTCCAAGCACGTGCGCCCCGGCGTCCATCATGAGCCCGCGGCGCAAGGGTCACGCAATCGAAGCAACCTCTTGACAAAACACCGACGGACGCCAAGCATGTGTCCGGATAGGAACTATCGGGCGCGCTTCTGCTGGCCGGTTTCGATGATGTCAGGCCATCCCGCCGACTCGATCCCCATCAATACCTCTCCACCTATGAACGGGCGGCCCTGGGCCACGTTGTAACAGAGACGGGGCTGCGCAGCGGGGCGGCTCAACGGGCCATTATTGGACGCTACGTCTGAGGCCGCCGTGGTTCCAAGTTCGAGGTTCTTGGCATCAAGGCTGTGCTCAGAGCCATCAAATGCTGTCGTCACTAGTGCCAAGCAAGCACGCTGATGCGATGAGCCACGACGGAAAGCGCGGATGGGTACGTGCTTCCGATGCAAGAAAAACGCCAACAAGAACAGAAATGGCACAACCGCGATTCGGCCATCGGTAAGGAAGCGAAGAGGCCCTGTGCAGCAATCGTGCCACGATATCCAGGTTATCTACACCATCAAGGTGGTTCGTCCGGAAGCAGCTGCTGCAACCTCGAGAACCCAACGTTGAGGGTGACGGTAGTCGGCCCAATACCCCGTGCAGTCTTGGTTGAAAAAAGGCTTTTTTTTTTTGTCGCCACGGCCCTCTGTACGGCGGTCCAGGACAATCAGTCGAACCACGAGTCCTGCCCGTCGGCCACCTCTTCTGTATCTGGTGTTTGGATGGATCAAGGCACAGCATCCCTGCGTCCATCTGACAGAGACGCTAGTGATAATCGCATGCACAAGAGGCAGGACGATGGGGACCATGTGCTCAATATAGCAGCATAAGCCCAGTTTCAAAGCATCTCTTGTTCGGTATCCATCCTATCACGTCAAGCCAGTGCGTTCATTGGCCTTGTCTCAAAAAGACGACGTTGTGCCAATCTTATGCACCAGTCGCCATTGGTGGCCTTGGCAGCTCAACGCTCAGGCAACCATCGTCATCTTCCGCGGGGATCCTCGGGGATCGGGCGGATGTCTCCTGCACGATCCTTCCCGTGCTGCGATTAAGATTTCGGCAAAACTACTCTGGGTAGCATCCGCGCCCGCTTCTCTGGCAATCGCTCTGCTCGATGGCTGAACCTTGGCCCCTTCCCAGCCCTTACTCTTTACTCCCCGCAGGCGTCCGGTCTTCTCTTGTTGATGAGCTCACGGGAACCAGCCTGGCAGCCTGGTCCAACTTGTCAATTTGGCACGGCAGATCACGACCACATTTCAGCTCGCACGCGGATCCCACCCTGCCAGGTGAAGCCTCTCCTCGATGTTCTCTTTTCGGGCAAAGTCGGGGCCACTGTACTCCACCTCCCTCTTGGCCGATCCGTGCTTATCTTATCAGGCCGCTCTGGCGGATGCAGGTAGTTCCGAACACTGCGGCCCATTGATTTATTGTTTTATGTTTTTGCAGGTCCACGGCTATGATTTTATTCGCCCACGTCCGACCTTTGTGTGCCTCTGTGCCACAGCATCGAAATGGAACGGTTTCGCGATAATGCACTCATTGAGTCCACTGCCAAGGAAGAGAGGGTTTTTCTTTTCTTTTTTTCTTGTCTTTTCTTTTCATGGTGTTTCCTACCATTGGTGCCTTGGATTTCGCATAGTCCTCCCATCGCATTGCCAAGAATTGCACAATCTCCATGTCACAACTGCCGTCTGGTGCCGTGGGCGATGCGTATCCGACTGGCTCTTCCCACCCAAGCATTGTGGGCATTGTGTCAGGGCCAAGAGTTTACATGTTTGTCCATGTCTGCGGAGTAACCTTGCCAATGTTCACACTGATTGTACATGTATGTACATGCAACCGAACCCAAAACACGTCGCATGGGGTTTGTGTTTTTGTACCGCATGCACGCATAATCATTGTCCGAGCACGACGCGAAGCCGACGGCGAAAACCCACCCGCTTCGTTCAAACTTGCCCCTACTGCGGGCGCCGTGGCGGTGTGTACACATTGGGAGAGCTCGTGGCACGCTCCGCACCGTCCGGCGGCGATCTGGAGACGCGGTCTGCACAGCTTATTTGTCAGGGGGGATAAGAAGGAAGAGGAGTAACTCGGCAATTGGGATAGACCAGCATTATCCGTACTGCGCCTTGCGTATTGCGTATTGCGCCTTGCGGGATCACTTGATGACATGCCAGGGGGCTGTAGGGTAGTGTGCAGCGTAGATGAGGCAGAGGCGCGTTCCCATGGCGAGGGACTAAAAGGCGGTTTTCACGACGCGAGCCGGATTCGCCGTGCGTGCACTGAGGATACTCGGACTGAACATGGTAATTAAATACGGGATCGGGCTGGCCATGATTCCGAAAGCGAGGTGCTCCGGCGCCGACGACGCCAAAGACGGCTGAGCCTCTTGCGAGGCAAAGGCAGAGGAAAGGACAAGGGAATGCTCAAGGTGCAAAGAGACGGCGTGGAGCAGAGTAGATGATTCCGAAACGGTCCACGTCAGATTCATGGTAAAACATGTAACCTAAGCCCGTGAACAGACACAAGTCAGGTAAACCCTATTTTCCACCAGTTTTAGTTGAACCGTTTCGGAATTACTCAGGCCCACTGCATTCGCATTCTGTGTCAAAAGAGGTTTCATGCCATTAACTACCCGCCTGTTGGTCTGGCGCGTGAGCTGGTGCAAGGCCCATGGGCTAGGTGCCTGTGAAGGCAGCGTTGAAGCGTAGGGCTCGTGTTGGGAGCACCGGCCTTTGCAGCGCAAATTTGCAGCCTGGCTGTTGGAGGTGGCGCGGCCGATGATGACCTTGACAGAACATGCCCCGGTGCACGTCCTGGTAACTTGGGTGAGACTACTCATCAAGGCCCGTTCCAGGACCTTTTACGTGTCACGCTGGACCTGACGCCGTTGCGAGCGGTGCAGGACCAGGAACATCTGATTCTACGCGACTGGGAGAAGTCGAGGAACCGGCGACGTGCAACCGCGTACCATCGATGGGGCGTCACGATATCCCGTGTGACCGAAGCAGAATCGAAAGCAGCAAACGGCATGGGCATCGACAAGCAGCGGTTGCCGGATGGAAGCGCGGCGGTGCCAGACAATCCGGGCGAGCCAAAGGATTCATGGCAGCGAGCACAGTGTACGCCACCAGGACGCGTCGTCTGCACACGGTGGGCCCAGCCATATTCGTACTTGCACTGCGTCGACTCGTCGACCACACGCAGCACGCCTGGTGGGAGAATTACCTGCCCATGGTCCTGGAAGCACCAGAGATGACTTGCGGCCGTCTGCACCAGACATCTTCTGTTCGGTGGGACGACGTGGCTTCCTGTCTGCTCCCGTCTTGGGCCGATGCCAGATCTGGGTGGCGGCCTCGGTTCCTTGTCCGCACATGGCCGTTGTTCGTGCCTCTTGGTGCATGGGAAACGCCGGCCATGGCTCGCGTGGAAAGCACATTGATGGACGTGGAAGCTTTGGGGGGGGGGGGGAGGGGTTGTTCGGCAGGATGTCATGTATGGCTTTTATCCTGCCAAAAGATGCCAGACCAAGAAAGCTGCAGGAGCCATGTCTCTTTAGGGGATGGAGTTGGGCGTGCAATCGACAATCGACATGCAAGAGGGAGTCACCAGATCGGTCTTCCCTGCATGTGGTGCCGAGAGCAGGGTCGAGTGCTGTCTGGCGTGTCGAAGTCGGCGCAGTGCAGTGCAGTGTTGAGGGTGTCGAGGGTGTCGAGAGCGTCGAGGGTGGAGAGTGTTGAGAGTCTTCAGTCAGCGTCAGTCGGTGTTGAGCGTTTAGTGTACAGTCTGGTGCGTCCCAAGTAGTTCCGAAAGCCGCATGTTTGCACTAAAATTATATTTGATGGCACCAAACTAAACGGCACAATGTCCCGGCAGCTGGTCACACCAACAGCCACATCAACTCTGATGTCTGTTGTCTGATGTCTGATGTCTGATGTCTGATGTCCACCTGATGTCTGCTGTCTGCTTGCCTGGCCGGATCCCTGGCCGGACCTGCTGCTGCTGCCCCCCC
>SRPV01000597.1:0-16435 GCA_018360135.1 Claviceps sorghi | reverse complement strand
ATTTATTTATATTTATTTATATTTATTTATATTTATTTATATTTATTTATATTTATTTATATTTATTTATATTTATTTATATTTATTTATACTTATTTATATTTATTTATGTTTATTTATATATTTCTCATATATTGATCTATTTATCTACTTATATTTATCCAATATTCATTCTTCTTTTTCTTCCTTTATTTTACTACATATATATTAGTATTTATTTTATCTTTTTATTTCTTTTTCTATTTGTCAGTTATACATATTTATCTCTTTTTCCTTTTTATACTTATTACCTTGCCGATTCCCGGTCTGCCTGGAAGCCCAAACCACGCTCATGTCGCACATCTACGCCTCACCAATGTTCGCGTGGCCGGCGGTCTGCCTTTGCGCCATCGTGCTGGCACTGGGGACTGGGTCGGCCGGGCGAGGAAGCTAGCACAGAAGCTTCTGGCGCGATTTGCGCACGACGCTCCTCGGGGTCGTCGAGTTCCGTGGCAGTATTCGAGATGTTGGACGGCAGAACTTGTAGGGGCTCCCCCCTTGTGAGCCCGTTTAGTTTTGGCGAAATGAAAGACAAGGGTGGGTGGGAAGCGGCGAGGTGGGAAGGCAGATTTATATATAGTAGTTTTGGCGCTGCATCATCTTCAAAGAAAATTGGTTACCTGATGGAAATGATAGACTTGGCTTTCGTCAGGAGCATGAATTCAAAACACATGCGAATTTATATGCGCATATGTATGCATGTACATATCTGTATACATAAATGGGGGAGGATGGCGTCCTGCAACGGGCTACAGGGGCTAGGATCTCGAATGAACAAAATGCTGTTTTACTGGCACCCGGTCTTTTTCAGACATACCCACGGGGCAGGGCAAGGAGGAGAAAGATAACGTGCCAGGCGGCTTCACGTCCGTCCCTGTGGTGTATACGCCCCCCCTATTCACATCCATTGTCTGGACAGGCAACATGTTTAAGCCCACGTGCCTTGCATGGTAGACTAATGATACAACGAGCACGTCAGCGCCATGGGCTTAGACCTCTGGGCACACGTTGACGACTCTTGTTTTTGTCCCTTGCAGCAGCCAATGTGCAGGGAAGAGAAAAGAGGGTAGAAAAAAAAGAAAAGGTTCGTGGGCTGAGGGATTCAGCAACTTGTGCAGCGCGCGACACAGATCAAGTCGAGACCGCCGGTGGCCCAGTATGAGTGGAATCGGGACAGGCTGGCCCCATGAGCGAAGTCGCCGACGTGCCTGGCGATGACGAAGCCGACTAGAAACGGCGAGCCATCATATGATATGCAGAAACGCAGCCGTCTCTCACTGTCGTCCAGGGGCAGAAGCATCCATTCCTGCTAGCGCGCTCCTTCAGTCAAGCGAGACTGTAGCTCCATCGTGAGACGACGACAGGAATATCGGACCAGACGTGTAGAGGATGGCGTCAGCCAACAAGTCCATTGTCCCAAACAGCGGGCCCCTGTGCCCAAGGATCAAGATACCGTTGACCCCGTTACTTAAGAATCAGGCACCCTGTGCCGGGAGACTAGAACGCCGAACCCCGTCTTGCAAGGTCGCGATCGGCGAAGCAGGAGCCGATGACGACAGCTGTTGCGGGTGCCGTTGGGTGTGCCGCGTCGTTTTCTACGTGTCAGCCATAGCCGAACAATTCGTCGTCTTATAGGATCGATCGGCGGCAAGTCGTCATCTATAGCGAGCTGTTCGTTGGGAGACGCTTTGAATCAGGGCGGACAGCCAGTCGAAAGATTTCGCTTGCTGTCGTCATTGCTTTTGTTTCTTGGTTTCTTTTTCTTCTCCCGTCTAGCAGACTGGGATCTGTCGTCTGCTCCGCCTGATTGTGGTCCGATAGACATGATCCGAGGCGAACGGCTGCGAGTCGTTGGCGTTTTTGATGGTTTTATGTGGCTCGACATGGATGTACACTCTTCAGAATCTACTTACCTGAACCTACCTACCTACCTACTTCTTACCTAAGTAGGTACCTACCTCCAGTACCTAAGTACTTAGGCACCTAGTGGTACCCACGTCGTAATCTAGTACTTAGGCTAAGTACCGGTAACAGCTGACGTACACACGCAGCATGATGAGCCAAAATCAAAGTACGTTAAGGAATCATGCCAGACATGACTGGAGCCTCATCGGCCAACAAGCTTACGCCTCATCCCCGGGGTTTCCTTTGCCCTTTTCTCTCTTCCATCCTCTCTTCATCATACATTCATTCAGTAGAGCAAGCAAGCAACGCCAAACGTGCGTGTGACTTTTCACCATCACTTCGGAAGTACTGCATGTACGTGACATGTACATGAAGATCTGAACCGAGTTGCCCGGTCTGATAAAAAAGAGCCTTCTCGTATTGCGAGTCTGCTATCCCGCAGCAAACAACTTTTCCGGCCCGTCGAATCCTCTTCATTTCGGGACTTAACCGATTTTCGCCCCCACCCCCCGCCCTTTTTTTTCTTCTTCGTTTTCTTTTCAATCGAAAAGAACTCGTAAATGCACACGCACATGCACAACGCAACGGGGTGGGTATCCAGGGTTCGGCCTAACTGACAACGTCCCTCCTCTTCCCGTGTCGTCGGTACGTCATTCTGGTCTAGGTGCCAACTCCGGAAGACTTGGAACTTTATATACAACGTCTTGAAACAACAACAGCTCGACAGCTCCCTGGTAGAAGGCCCTTTTCCTGCGAAACCCCGGACCGCCGAACTGGCGAAGGATCAGAGAACCGTCGTCAAGCCGTTCGCGTTAATTTCCCCTCTTCAGCCTAATGCACTCCGACCCTAGCAAGAAAAAGCCTCGACATGGTAACGAGTCCTGACCACCGACCCTGGAGGTTTTCGGCGGCGGAGAGGAGGGAGGGTCGACGGATGAGAGTTATGGACTCGGATGTCGGTCCCATGCTTGCCTCAAGCACATTGCATAAAGTATGCATAGGTTGCGTTGTCCGCATGTCCTTGACGTCTACTTACTCTCCAGCTTTAGAACAATCCTTAGGGAGACCGACAAAAACAAAGAGGACAGGAACAAGCACCCACAGACAGCCAAGGCACCATGATTTGGTCCAATCTTTTGCCGATCCTGGCATACGCCTGCACCGCAGACGCAACCCCAACCGCAGCGTCAAGGCGAGCGGATGACTCACCACCAGCGGACCCCAACGTCAAGATTACCGTCGATGCGAGTGTTAGATTCCAGGAGATGGACGGACTCGGCGTGTCTGAGGCCTTCCAGACTGCTTACGATGTGTTCGGAAGGAAAGGACTGTCTCCCAAGAACCAGTCCCAGGTCCTGGATCTTCTGTTCAGCCTGGAAAAGGGCGCCGGCTTCACCATTCTGCGCAACGGCCTCGGCACCAGCGACAATCAACTCTACGGTCGCATGCAAACCATTTTGCCCGTCAGTCCGGGCTCTCCTTACGCCCAGCCCAACTATGTATGGGACGGCAACTCCACCGGACAAGTCCCGCTTGCGCAAGAGGCAACCAAGAGAGGCCTCCAACACCTTTTCGGAAGCGCGTGGTCTGCTCCGGGCTTCATGAAGACGACCAACGATGACCTCGGAGGGTATCTGTGTGGTGTCAACGGCACAAACTGTGCCACGGGAAACTGGATCCAGCCCTATGTCAACTTTCTTCTGCAATATGTCAATTTTTACAAGCAATCTGGCCTCAAGATGACGGAGCTCGGCTTTCTCAACGAGCCCGAAATCAAGACCACGTATGTGAGCATGCTCTCCGATGGCACACAGGCGGCCGAGGTCCTCCGCGTGCTCGGGCCCGCGGTCAAAAAGGCTGGTCTGGATGTGAAAGTGACGTGCTGCGACACCCTTGGCTGGAAGGACCAGCAAAATAAGATGGCCGCCCTGAAGGCTGGACCCGATCCTGCAGAGTCGCATGTCGACATCATCACGGCGCATGGATACGGATCTGACCCCAATTTCCCGCTTAACACGACCCAGAAGGTGTGGCAGACGGAGTGGTGTGACCAGGCAAACAAATACACGCCGTACACGTTTTATGAGAAAGGCGAATTCGGCGAGGGCTTGACCTGGGCGGACAACATCCAGACCGCCTTCGTCCGCGGGAACGTCAGCGCATTCCTGTACTGGATCGGCGCCGCGAACAGCACCTCGAACTCGTGCTTGATCAATTTGCGTGGCGACGAAATCATCACCACCAAGAGATACTGGGCTCATGCCCAGTTCAGCAAGTTTGCCCGACCAGGAGCCCGTCGCATCAGCGCCTCCAGCGACAACTCGGATGTGACCGTCAGTTCGTTCCTCAACACCGACGGCAAAATCGCAACGCAAATCATCAACCGCCACAATACGTCGGTCCAGCTGGATTTCAGCACCAAGGGTCCGCTTGCCGGAGCCGAAATTGTGGTGCCGTACGTGACAAGCAACGACCATGATCTGAAACAACTGGACACCATTGCCGTGTCAGGCGGGCGCTTCCAAGCCCGTGTGCCTGCGAAATCTCTCGTTAGTTTTGTCACCTCCCCGAAGCCACAGCAGGTTTGATTGGAGCGTGAGTGGAGAATTTGGTTTCCAGAGTCGGGGGGAGGACTCGACCGGAAAGCCCAGACACTGTACGCACAAGGAAAAGGGCAAACATTGCGGATGAAAGAACTACCTACCTACCTAGGTAAGGCCGCTACTTGAAGCTTGGTCTTTTATCTACCATTTATGTATATACATGCCGTCATGATTCATGAGTTGGTGTAGCGTTCCCTCGAATCTTTGGCAGCTAGGGAGTCTTTATATATATGTACGTCTTCGATGAGCCCCTTGGGCGGCCTGCTGGCCAAGACTTGAGGGGTGTAAGCATGACCAATGAATTAATCTCATCGAGTTGTGCTGGGAAGAGTTCATTCGTCTTGTGCTGTTTTGTGTTAGCAGACGGTGATTTGCTATTGTTGCAACCAAATTTCATCATGAGAAAATTCATTCTCATTGAAGCGCACTAAGAGAAATCGATTCGTCTTTTGATTCTTGTGTAACCAAACGCTGGGCTGCTATTCTTGTAAACAAAAGCTCAAGTCGATGGCAGACAGCTCCGCTCTTGCATCATGGCACTAATCACAGGATAGCTCGGAGTCCGACGACTCGGCGAATCTTGCCCGCATTCGCGCACGGAATGGACACCCATGTTGAGCTTGTCGTTGCCTGCCTTGGAGCTGCCTCTATTGCGCTTGCAAAGACACAAGCCGTCGTGCGCGAAATGGATGAAGAGCAAGGCGAGGCCACATAACTTACGTAAGCAGAGCTCTATTCCCCCTTCCTGCCGGTGCTCGCACAATCAGTACTTACTGTCCGTTGCAGATCAGCAGGTCCATGTAGACAGACACTAGGCACTAGCACGCGCCATCCCCAGAAGAGGCTTAGCGCGCAAGAGGCGCGTAAATGTAATAAATAAATAAAAAGTTCAAAGCACAGAAAAGAACAAAAGGCAAAGCAGAAAGAGGAAAAAATGGGCCCTAGCCTAAGCAAAAAGTCGAGTAAAAAAAACCAAAAGAAAACCCCCCCCCTTAAAAAAACGAACAGACCGTTTTCCCGCCCCTCCGCATACGGCTTCCCCACATGCGCGCCTTGTTTTTTTTTACTGATCTGGCGCCTTTTTTCAATTGCAAAGCCGTGACTGATTGTGCCGACATATAATTTGCCGTCTCCCCCATGCCGCACCCCCGCTTCTTGTTCCTCGCATCCCACACACCATCCATCTTTGCATCTCGCATTTCTCCGTTTCATCTACGCGCCAACGCGACACGTCCCTGAGCTTTTTTTTTTAAACATCTCCATTTTTCTACCTTCATCAACATGACTGGACGTGAGTAACCTGCTCCCCCATTTTTTTTTTTTTCGCTTTTTTTTTCCGATCGCGAGTGCCGGGGTCGTGGCATGGAGTCGGTGCTAGTACTTGTCGCGTACCTTGCATGGCCAGATCTGCATCCATCCCCATGACCAAGCACATCCAAAACCACCCTTTTCAAGGCTCACCACGCCCGGCTTTGATGTGTTGAATCCGTACTAACAACTTCTCAGGCGGCAAGGGCGGCAAGGGCCTCGGCAAAGGTGGCGCCAAGCGTCACCGCAAGATTCTTCGTGACAACATCCAGGGCATCACCAAGCCTGCCATCCGACGTCTCGCTCGTCGTGGTGGTGTCAAGCGTATTTCTGCCATGATCTACGAGGAGACACGAACTGTTCTTAAGACCTTCCTTGAGGGAGT
Source organism: Claviceps sorghi (assembly GCA_018360135.1). NCBI lineage: Eukaryota > Fungi > Ascomycota > Sordariomycetes > Hypocreales > Clavicipitaceae > Claviceps > Claviceps sorghi. The sequence goes on along the minus strand of SRPV01000597.1, from coordinate 10,195 downwards.
TATCCGTGACGCCGTTACCTACACTGAGCACGCCAAGCGCAAGACCGTCACTTCTCTTGACGTTGTCTACGCTCTCAAGCGACAGGGCCGTACCCTTTATGGTTTCGGTGGCTAAACAGCTGCCTGGGGTTTTTATTCTCTCTTTTTTTCTTTTTTTCTTTTTTTTTTCAACGTTGTCAACACGAGATCCACTCGAATGGAAATGTTTTCGACTCTTGTACATCGAACAGACTTTCCCCCCCCTCCCAATCGAGGGCAAGGACGAAAGGGATACATGGACCGCTGCGAAGAATGGGTTCAGGTGATGGGCGGTTACAGCATGGGATGATTTTAAATTCTTTTTTTCTCTTCTTGGCGTTAGGCGGGAATGGGACTGGGTTTTATGATACAAAGGCGGCGTCTACAGACAAGACGACCACAAGACGAAATACCACATGGAATTATTCAGCAATTTTCTTTTGAATGTATTTGTACGTGATTGTATCGTTTTGTGCATTACATACATGGGTTACACGATTACCGCTCCGTTTTATCTCTCCATGGTATCACAAATCTATCATATGCGGCAGGGTGTCCAAGTAATCGATCCCCATGCGCTGTCAGACGTAGTGGTACCCGCCACAGTCAACCTTTTCTCAAAACTAAAGATACTTTCTCCCCGCGGCAGCCACTCTTTGTCTAAAAATCGGACTCGAGACTTCTGTATTGGCCTTGTAGAAAGGGTTCATGACCGCCTTGACCCAGTTATCATACACTTCGGTAAAGAACATCTTGATGGCCTCTTCCGTGGCCGGGCTCGTGGGGTTCGCGCCAATAGCGGTCGAGGACCGGGATGAGCTCGTCGACGTGGGCACCGTGGGCTGGTGGAGGAGGAGGAACTTGACGTTGGCGCCCGTGATGAAGCATGAGATGTAGTTGTTGAAGAACTTGTCGATGCATTTGAGATACCTAGTTGTGTATCGTGGTGTGTTGAGCACGTCACATCTCGGCCTGTGAGATGAGGAGCAAAGAAGAAGCAAGGTGGAGCATGTGCGAAAGCGAAGCCGGAAAAAAAAAAAAAAGAGAGAGAGAGAAAGAGAAAAAGAGAGAAAGAAAGAAAGCACATACATTTGCCCGTGTCCCCATTGGACCTCCTCGGCAATGTCGAGACTCGAGTGCAGAATGAGCTGGTTCAGGTGGCGCAGCTGGTCGTTGAAGCGGGACTGACCATCGCCGCCTTGCTTGGATGTGCCGAATTCGTATTCAAAGAGGGGGTTGTCCTGGGCGCCGACGATGGCGAAGTAGTAGCTCATGATGGGGTGGGCGGGCGCGACGCCTCCGCGGGGATGGGAGGATGCGGCTGGGACATGCGGATTCGGGTTTGATGTCTGGGGTGGTTGTGGATGTTGCTCTATTATGCCGCATGTGCATGCGCATCTGGCGTGGAGGTGTGACGACTGGGAAGCCTCTGGTGGTGGCTGGTGGTGGCTGCAATGGGGGTGGTGCTCCCACCAGCCGGGGCCTGCATTTAATCCGCTTCCGCCAGACCACAATGTTTTGGAGAGCATGTCGTCTGGTTCATGTCGCAAATCAGACCGTCCATCCGCCGCTTCACTCTCGAAACCAAATCAACCAAATTCCCCGGCATTCGACACGACAGACCAGACGCCTCTTGCCCACCCAGGGAAACGTCATTCCATCACGCCCGTCCAGAAATAAGCGCCGCACACCACGGCCACGAGGCTTTCAGACCCCTCCCACCCCTCCCCGTCCCTCCTAGATCAGAATGTTCGGTCCCTTCCGGATAACGAATCCCCTCTCGGGAGGTCTCCTCTGGAAAATCCCCTGGCGGCTGTCGCGCTTCCAGAAGCGCCGCCACAGGCTGCGACTCCGGGCGGTAGACAATGTCGTCGCGACGCTGGACGCGGCGCTGGCTAAGAAGGGACAGACGCTGGAGGCGCTGGAGAGGTGGAAGGCCGAGATGCCCACTGAGGCCGAGATGCTGCCAAAGGATAAATATACCATGTTTGATCGCAAGGCCAAGAAGTACAGGAAGGGAATTCATAGTGAGTTCCTCTTCCCCCTCTTTTTCTTTTTCTTTTCTCTCTCCATGTCCTTTCTTCTTGTTCTGGATGCTTTCCCTGCCGACGCGTCTCTGGCCCCGGATGCAGAGAAACATGTGCTGACGGTCGTCTCCTGCAGAATTGCCCAAGTGGACGAGGGTGTCACAACGAGTCAATCCTCCTGGTTACTAAGGTGGACCCTTTTCTCGATTTCTTTTCTTTCCTGTGGCGACGAGGACGAATCAGCGCAACTCGAGCATCAGCAGCATATATTCTGGAACGATGATGTACCACTAGAGGGACGGCCGGCGATGGAAAAGTTGTATTAATTGCGAAAAGGCAGCATCAATTACTTCTGCATATGTACCAATTGTCGTCGTCAGCCGATTTGGCGTGATGGGTACGGATTTTGGAAACAGGGGCTGCGACCTGGATGGGGGATGTGAGGGAAGAAAGAAGGACACTGAATCAGAACGTGCCATGGCGGCCCGCAATCTTCCAACAATTCGAGCACATGGCGCATTTCAGCAGTTTTGCTGGTCACTATCCACCACTCTACAATTGTTACTGCATTATGGAAGAGGCCTTAGTGCCGCAGCTTGGTGAAGGCTTCGCCTTCATGACGCGATTTCGGCAATCTAAGCCTTTTTGGCAATGGAAGCCCTTTTGTACATTAGCTTATGAGATGTGAGAGCTTAAGAGAGAGAGAGAAAGGGCGGGGGAGGGGGGGGAGGTGGTGGTGGTTGGTCTGTTTATTACTTTATCCTTATACTTTACTCAGCTACCTCTTCTCGGGTATTTTTGTTTTCTTCCATCCCAAACTCTCTTGCCACGACCACAGAGGAAAAAGAACGTTTATTCACCTAAATCGATCCTCTTCATCGTAGTCTCTCTGCTGCAAGGCCCGACCAATTCCGCCTCTCCCCTCGTCAAAGTCCTCGCGATACTCATCCCTTACCTGCCCGCCGCTCTTACCCCGACCATACTGTCGGCCCTCCTCGAAACCCGGATCCAAGTCCGTCCGAATGACTCGCTCGTCGAGCTTGGTGCCTCCAATATACTTCATACAATCCAGCGCATCCTGATGCGTGTAATACTCCACGAAGCAGAACCCGCAGGGCGTCTTTTGAAAACGATCGAGGCCCATGATCAGGCGCTTTATTTCACCACACTTGGAGAACAGCTCGTAGACTTGCTCCTCGGTCGTGTAGAAGGAGAGATTACCGACGTAGAGCGTGGTCGAGTTGGCGAGCGGGTCGACTTGTGCTTCTTGGGAACCATTTTCGCCGTTGGCATTCTCGTCGTCGTGGTCGTGTCGGCGCCTGTTCTAATGAATGGGAAGAATGTTAGGACGGAAAAGGCCAATGGCGGAGGACTTAGCTGTGCTTGGGTTATTCTTGGAGAAACGAGGATTTCTGGGACGCAGAAAGATTGAGTGGCGGAAGATGTGCTTTGCAGGATGAAATTCGTACCCTGCCGGCGAAATATGCGCTTGGGCGATCGAGACGATCGACTGTGCTTCTGGGACCGCTGAAGCGCATCGTCCTCGGCCGAATGGACGGTGAAAGAGATGCAGAGTTTTTTTTGGGGTTTTTTTTTTTCTTTTTCTTTGTTGGTTTTATTTTTCTTGTTCGGAGAATGTGACCCTGCGTTTTTGTCCGTTTCTGCTGGACGTGGTGTCGTGCTCGGTTTCTCGAATAAAAGCGACGACTGGGGGTGGTTGCGGCGCGGGTTGCGCGCATTTGGAGGAGAAGAAGAAGAGCGCGCCATTGGAGGCTAGGACAGGGACGGACCCACACCGAGAGCTTGCATGGGCAACCGCGAAACATGCGAGACCAACAGCGGGCTAAAATAGCTTCATGACTCTTGCTTGGCCTTTTTTTTTTTCTTCCCTCTCTTCATACACAACGCGTCTTGTCTGCCTGTCGTCGCCCGGCAAACTTGCCACGCAGGAGCTCGAGATGCCCAAGATCAAGTCCTACTCGGCGTCGTGGCTTTCGAGCAGCAATGCCCCCGGCCATCAGCTCTTTGCACCATCGGCCGAGGCAGTGCGCTCGAAAGGCTTGGGTCCCGTGTCCAAGAACCAGTTGTTGGCGGGTCCGAGAAGAACAATCGCACGCCGCGGAACCGAAGTGTTTGTTGCCGTGGGCAAAGAAATCCGATGGGCCGACCTGGCCTACCTCAAGGATGAATGGTCGACGAGGCAGAGCCGGACAAGGACGGGTTCCGCTGGAGTTCGAATCAAGAGAGAAGACTCTGCTCAATCCACTCCAGGTGATCACGACGGAGACGTTGCTGCGGCGTCTGGATTGAGGGTATGGCCAAAAACGACCTGGTCCCATTTTCCTTGACTGAATACTTCTGCTCCTCCTCTTGTCGCGCTCCGTTTGTCCCAAGTTCCGTGATGCTGACAACTATCAACGACAGATCATCCGAACCCCCGCGGCAGATGATATTCGACAGCTCGTCATGTCACCAAACGCCAACTACCTCGCCATCCTAACGACACACACGATCCATATCTGTGCTCTCCCCGATTCGTCACATCTGACAAGCGAGGACACGTCGCCGCTGCGGCCCAAAATCTTTACCCTCGGTCCCACCACGCATGTTACTTCTCGTTCGCCCATCATGTCTGCTCTGTGGCATCCGCTCGGGGTCAATGGCTCCTGCATCGTCACCGTGACGGCCGACGCCATTGTCCGGTTATGGGAGCTGTCCACTCAGGATCGCTGGTCCTTTGATTCCCCAACGACGTCAGTGGATCTGAAAAAGCTTGCGGATGGAACGACGCTCGACCAGGACTTCTCCGCATCCATCTCGGCAACCAACAAGGCGTTCTCTCCCGACTCTTTTGAGATGGAGGTGGCTGCTGCAAGCTTCGCGACTAAGGGATCGGGAGGCTGGAACCCTATGACTCTCTGGGTGGCCATGCGGGAAGGCGACATCTATGCTTTGTGCCCCCTGCTGCCGCAGCGCTGGGCCCCTCCGCCCACGTTGATCCCCTCGCTGTCGGTTTCCATTGTGACGACCGTCGGGAGCATTGAGGACGACCCCAATGTCGACGAGAACGAGAAACTGCTCGCCCAGCAGCAGCTGCAGTGGATGGGCGAGCTGGATGCCCAGGAGCCGCAGGTCCTAGATTCGTTACCCGGGGAACCCTTTGTCGAAGTGTATACTCGACCGTCGCGGCCGGGAGCAGTTCCAAGGCTGCAGGGGCCCTTTGTCCTGGAACCAGATGCCGAAACTGGAGACGATTTGGACACCACCATTACGGACATATTGGTGATTGGTAAAAAGACGGACATGGAAGACCTGATGGTGGGGGAGGAGGACGATGAAGTCGACATGGACGATGGTGACCAGGAGGGCCTATCGTTGGCCGTCATTTGCTTGCTTTCGACCAGTGGCCAGGTCCGAGTGTACCTGGATCTCGAGGGCGTTCAAGCGCAGTGGCTGCCTCCCAAGAACAGATCGAAGCTTGGTCGCATTCCCGTGCCGTCCCGCGCGCCGAGCCTTCTCACCTTCCAGGCCATGGATACCATGAGCCCCGTTGAGGTCAGCGAGGATAGCTGGCCGGTGTTCAGCGCCGACGTCATGTCACGATACAATTTCTTTGTCACGCACCACGCGGCCGTCACCTTTATATCCCTCGCGTCTTGGATCTTCCGGCTGGAGGGAGAACTCCAGGGAGACCACGAGGCTGGCACAGACTTTAGGATCGGTCTGTTGGTCAACTCGCAGTCCTCTAGAGAAAGGATCTACGCACAGCCAGGTGCCGATGTAGCATTGCCGCTTGCAGCATGTGTGGTCATCCGGGATCCAGACGTTGGCTATTTCCTCCTGTCATCGACGCCCTACGAAGCCATCTCGCTAACCTTTGAGACACCCGACCTGGACCTCGCACCCGTTCACCAGCAAGAGAGCCCCCAAGCTCGGGAGCACGAGGCCAGCATGGCGCCGCTCGACTTCTACGAACCTCGCCCCGTCTACCATGCACCCCATGTGTTCGACCAGGGGTCGGCTCTGCCTTCTCTGCTTGAACGGCTGCGGACATCTCGTCACAAGACGGTGGTCAACCAAGAAGTGAGGCTCAGCCCGCTTACGCTGCAAATCTTTACGGACGCGCATAAAGTGCTGAGCGACGAAACATATGCGCTGGGCGTGGCGGCTGCCGAGCTGTTTCGACGCTGCGAGCTGCTCCGAACGGAACTCCACCAGCAGGTTCGCAAAGCCAACGAAGTCAAGAGCAAGATTGATGCCATCAGTGGGGCGGGCCGTGATGATGAGGCTGAGAATGCCATGTACGATCGACGCATTGCCGAGGCTAAAGATCGACAGGAACGCCTCGGCAAACGGGTGGACGGTCTGCGCAAGCTTATTGGCAAGGCGACAACGCGCGACCTAAGTACCAAGGAGATGGCATTTGTCGAGGAGGTGCGGACACTGAGAGACAGTATCCTGGGATCGGCGTCAGCAGCATCGACCGCGGGCACCACCGGCCGCAGCACATTTGAATTTGACCGAGATGCTGTCGCTCAACCCGCCGCCCGCCAGCAACAACAACAACAACAACCACAGTCCCAGCAGCTATGGAGACGTTTGGAAGAAGTAACAAATCTGCAGATGGACTTGGTGGCTGACGTGGAAGATTTAAGAAAGAGGGGCGAAGCGGACGCGGTGCCGGCGCCGGCGCAGACGGGAGAGTTGAGAATCCCTTCAGATATCCGGCGGTCCAAGCTGGAACAGGTCCGGGGTTTGATTGCTAGAGAAAGCGCCCTGGTCGAGGCCGTGACTGCGAGACTTGAAAGACTGCAGCAGACGGCGTGACGCTGGAATTCTTCCTCGTTTCTGTTCTTTGTTTCTATCGGTCTAGAAGAAATACATGTACGGTTGGGGACAAGAAGTCAAGTAAGCTGCGCTGTCGAGATAAGACGGGCTTCAAGCCAAGGTTATTGTCCACTGGCCTTACCGTGCGTCCTTTGTCAGATTTTGGATGCGTGGAGATGATGCATGCCCCTGGACTACGTGACGGTTTCTACGGTTCGCATGCCCCTTTCGTCTTGCGGCGTATTGGGAAATGTCTCAATGAAGTAGCCTAGGACAGTACTTTGAGTGAAGAGTTGAAAAAAGACTCTAGTGTGTTTGGGTCACGACTTGTTCACGTGGCAAGGATACATCAACCATGCACAGCCAATCAAGGCCGGCGTCCTGTCTGCTGTCGACCGATGAGCTCCTCGTCTCCCCCCTCGCCTCTTCTCAAGCCCCCGAACCAGAGACCTGTCTGGTTTCTTCACCGCTGGCTGTTGCGGGTTGCGAGTCGGGCTCATCGAGACGTTTATTCCCGGTCCAGGTGCGCACATGCTCCACTACCCACGAGGCTACTCACCGCGGCAGGGGCGACCGGGATGGAGTGCCCAAAATCGTCGCTTCCGTGTTGGTCCTGTTGGACCCCCGCTCATAATGTTCATTGGCCGCTCTCGTGAACCGCGGTCGTTCCATGTTGGAATTTCCAATACAATACCCTCGTTCTCCTCGTCCGCGGCCACACCGGCAGGCATTCTTGCTCGTTTGCGTCTTCTGCGGCGCTTCATTGCCTGTCTGGAGATGCAGAACATGCACGCTGCTGTTCCGGGCCACTGGTGACTGGACAACGCAGGTCCGTGTTCGGCAGGACGTCTGCGTGCCATTTTTGCTGGCCCAAGACGCAAAGTAAAGCGACGACGTATGGCAAGGCGTACACATGCACACGGGCTGTCTCCAAGACATATACGCGCCGTCGCATCGTGGGAACAGAAAAACAATGTCGTCGCACGTCGGTTGGTCCTGGCTGTCAACCCGTGAACAACGCTCCAACAGCGATGGACTGTGAAGGGTGTGTGCCGTGTGAGAACACGCCGGAGATGGGAAGACGTATGAACGTATGCATACGCATCTGTGGATAGAAAGTCGACGCCATCTCGACACTTTTCCCATGCCGATTCCCTTCTGAGCATGCCATCTACGCACATCCGGACTCACGAATCAAGTCGAGTTTCTGCTTGTCTGGAAAACCACAAACCCCTTTGCTCGCAACCATGGCTGGTAAGCTCCCTCGCACGTCAGCTCGACAAACTGAGCCCCCTCAGCCGCCGGCGCATCCCACCGTGCGTACGGCCTATCGCGACTTTGAACGCAGCATCAAGCGTAAGTTTGCGCTGTTTGCCCCTCTAGTTCAAACGTCGGGAATGGGGACGGAAGAATGCGATCCAAATGACGCGGCCTAGACAACTATGGCGAGATGTTTGGCCATAAAAATGAGCTTCTCATCGTGACAAAGAAGAGAGGCCGCGGCAGAGGCAAGGAAGGGACGTGGACGGCCCAGGTCTCGGAGATCAAGACCCGACCCCGGCATACCCGTCTTCACGCCGAGGGGAAATCGGAATCTAATGCGATACGAAATCTGCATCTCAAGTCTGTCCGGATGTTGGAGGAAAGACGCGAGGATAGACGCGAGGATAGGGCGCTTCGATCATCTTTGCCGCCCCGTCCGAGGCCACAGTCGGGACGCCAGCGGGGTCAGAGGCAGGAGGGGGAGAATCTCAACGAGCTTCTTGAAGAAGGTGGGGACAAAGATGACGACGAAAACGATGGCGGAGACGAAGATACGGGCGAAGATTGCGACCAAGAAGAGGAGGAAGACGGGGGTGAAGACGGCGACCAAGACGACGACCAAGACGACGACAAAGATGACGATGATAACGACCAAGCTGATCGCTGCCAATATTTGCCAAATTTAAATCGGCCGCCGCCTCCCACCATTCCAGTCGAGCATCCCCTGCCCATTTCCAATGCTGCATATATGACGGGCCGGGCTCCAATTTCGACGCAAATGCCGCAAAGATTCACGATTGATGTCAGATTTCTCATCCGATCTTCCATCTACGGAATCCTCGACGCCCTGGTGAAGACCGAATTTGACCACTACCACCTCGATAAAACTGTCCGCTATATCCTGCGCACGCTGTTCAAGGGATTTTCCAGTAGACCATCTACTCCACTCTCTCACGAGGAGGTTGCCTGCTTGCCTCTGAGGTTCGTCTCCGTTACTGTCGATGGCCGAACTACCCAATTGGGAGGTGGCGTGTGGAATTGGTCAACCTTGGGCGTTGTTTCTGCCACTCAATCTGTTGTTGTGGATGCGTGGTTGCTGTGAGATGGTTTTCGTTCCATAGTCGGAAGGAAGGTGACTGCATGTGCAGAAGCTACAAGGACATGTATGATGTACACGACGAAAGTGACACTGAATCGGTTGTGCTGCAGAGGCACAATGCCAAAAGTAGGTACTTAGTCGAGGACAAAGCGTGGTAGGTCTTGCGGCTAGGTCTAAGTACATGTGTAGAGTGTCTATGTACATGATTTTCTCGGTTCGTCCTATTTGGGTCGTACTTTCTCTCTTGTTCGTTTCCAAGGCCAACCAACGTATAGACTGGTTTTGGGACCGAACGTCATGGACCCTGGCGGGGCGTCGTCTTCTTTATCGCGTCTTGTGCGTCGACTGTTGTGCCTGGAGGGCGCGGAATGCCATGGCGGTTTGGTTGGAACTGTCGAGGAGGAGGACTGGATGGGTTGGTAGTTGGAGTTAGTTCTGGGGCTGTGCGCACATGGACATGTATACAATATGCGCGCGGATACATGGATGGATGTATACAGGGAGAGATGAATGGTACTTGTAGGTACAGAGACATGTGTCAGGGAGTCCTAAGGAGGAAAGCACAACGTGTAAGCATACCAATAGGCATCACGGCCCACGGGACATTCATCCCGACGTAATACACCCAGTAGTACAGCACCTCGGGCCGGCTGTACGACACGCCCGAGGCGCGGTAATCACCCCAGTTGGTGCCGTAGTAGAGCGCCACGCCGTAGAGGTGCGCCGTGCAGACGATGACCTGCGTCGTGTGCCGGAGGGGGGAGCCTCGGAGGATGGCGAGCAGGGTGAGAAAGCAGAGGGGGCCCCAGGCAAACTTGGGAATGAATCAGACTTGGGCTTCTTTCAGTTTATTTGTAATTTTGCCTTTTTTTTCTTTCTTTCGTTCGTTCGTTCGTTCGTTCTTTCTTTCTTTCTTTCTTTTTTTTTTTTTTTTTAATTTTTTTTTTTTTTAAAAAGGTAA
>SRPV01000596.1:0-16453 GCA_018360135.1 Claviceps sorghi | reverse complement strand
GAGCTTTGGGGTTGTTTTTGTTTTTTTTTTTTTTTTTTTTTTTTTTCGTTTTCCATTTTGGCAGCGCTTCTGTACATGATAGAACGTGAGTAGGACCTGATCGCGCTCAGATCGCTTTTGGCTTGTACCCGATGGTCAAATGCAGCACCAAATCAAGCTTGTCGCGCATGAACATAGCATATAACGAATATAGCCATCACAAAACCGCACAATGCACACCATGTCTGTCATTCATAGTGTTTCTCTGTCTTCTTCTTGACGCTGATGAATTCAAACAAGATTTTTTTTACCTGCCCTTAAACACAGGTTTCCTCTTCTCCTGAAACGCCCGGAGGGCCTCATGGCGATCCTCAGTAGCCACCACCCGCTCATACATTTCATTCTCCTTCTCCTGTCTCGCCCACGCCACCGCCTGCAAGGCCGCGCGAATCGCCACGGGGCCGCCCTCGCAAATCTCCTGCGCCAGCCTCACAGCCTCCGCCAAGGCCAACTTCCTCGCCACCTCGAGAAGACGGTCGCTGCCTGGTCGATCAGGGCCCGTCTCGTCCGCCTTGTCCGGCACAACAACCTCGACCAAGCGATCTGCCAAGCCGAGGAAGTACGCCTCCGGGGCCGAGACCCGACGCCCCGTGAGGATCAGGTCCCGCGCGCGCGGGAGACCGATGATGGCGGGCAAGCGTGCTGTTCCGCCCGCGCCGGGAAGGATGCCCAGCCGCGTCTCGGGCAGGCCGACGGTGGCGTTGGAGGACAGCACGCGGAAGTGTGTGGAGAGGGCGAGTTCGAGGCCGCCGCCGAGGGCGAGGGAGGAGATGGCCGATATGGTGGGGATTTGGAGCTCGGAGAGGGCCGTGAATGTCTCGCGGAGGTCGGTCAGGAATTCGGTGGTCCTGGTGAGCAAATCCCGTCAGTCCTGCTTTGGGAGGAACGGCGTAACACGAATGCCCATCAACGCCATGGCGTGGCTCCACAAACACGCGCGCCGTGTTCCAAGCACGAAACGGGGACAGGAACAAACTCGGTCGGCGTGAAGCCCCTCCGCTCCTTCAAATCGGCGCCCGCGCAGAAGGAAGCGTCCACGGCACTGGCCAGCACCAACGCCCGCGTGGGACCAAGACTCGGGGCCGAGGCAGCCCGGCCGTCGGACACGAGGTGCAGGCCCGTTTCCCGGCCGTCGGGCCCGTACTGGCCCCGGACGTGGTCTATCTCGCGCCGCAGCGCCGCGAGGAGGGCCCGCGAGATGGCGTTGCGGGCGTCGGGCCGGTTGAGCTCCAGGACGCGGATGTGCCCGGTGGACGGGGCGGCGAGGTCGGTCACGCGGATGAGCGGTTCTGTCCGCGTGGAGTAGAGGCGGCGGAGGGGCCGGAGATGAAGACGCGGAGGCATGGTGTTGATTTCTGTTTTCCTGTGCCCGAGCCGAGGATGATTGTGGTGAGGGCGGGTTGGACGACGGGCGGTGGTTTTTGGGTCGGGCGGTGGTGACGTCGGGCGGCTTGCGTCGGCACAAGCGGGGGGGGTGGGCCGGGAGCGGGCAATGGCACTTTGGAAGGAGAAGAAAACAATGCCATTGTGTCACTCTTGTACGCTGCTCTTTATTCGCTACGTTTTTTCATGCATATCGCGTGTGCGTGTGTGCTAAATCATGGTGTTGCCTGGATAGTTCTTCTGGCATACGCTTTCGAAGCCCACCATGTGCGCGCGTATGGATTGACACGTACGCTGCCCATTGTTCGTTATCAAAGTCCCTCAGCCGCCCGCGTATTCTATCCACAGAGCCGAGAATCAAAAAAGACCATGGCGCTGCGCCAGTTCGTCCATCCGCGACCCTGGAAACGATGGATAGATGCGTCCGCACGCAGAAAGAGGGGGCGCTGCCCGCCGTCGCACACACCACCACATCTACTCATCTACTCAGGCCGGTCCGGCGGCGGCGGCGGCGGCGGCGGCGGCGGCGGCGGCCTGTCAAACTTGCCCGGCCGGAACTCAAACGTCAGGTTCTCCCTCTCGCGCAGGAAGGAATCCACCCTCTCGTCCTTGGTCCGCCCCGTCGCGGCCAGTGTACTCTGGCGCATCTTCTGCCCAATGGCCCAGTCGTTCTGCTGCGCAAAGTCAACGTACTGCTCGCCCGCCGCTTCGGCGCGGCTCTTCTGCGCCAGCGCGCCAATCATGCACATGCACACCACGAGAGCGGCAAACATGCCGTTGCTCATGTACATGGGCTCGCGGGGCTTGCCGTCCCTCTCGGCCCGCCAGCGCTCCCAGTCTTCCCACGTGGCGTTGCGCGAGGCATTTCCGGGCTGCTGTCTCCACGCCCTGTCGGCTTCGCCGAGCCCATGCGGCCGCCGGTCGTCGGTCCATCCGATGCCGTGGTGGTCGTACAGACGTCGCTTGTGGGGGTCGCTGAGCACATCGTTGGCGGCGACGACGAGGCGGTACCGCTCAAGGCGAGTTGCCTTGGACAGATGCTGCTGGCTCGTGGCGTGTCCGGAGCCCGGCCGCTCGTGCGTGTCGGGATGGTATAGCTTGACGAGTTGGTAGAACCGGCGTTTCGTGTACGGCGCGCCGCGCTGCATGCCCAGGATTTCGTAGGGGGTCGGGTGGGCTGTTTGCGGCCACGGCGGCGCGGCGTCGGATGGCTCGGTCGGTCCGGATGGTTGCGCGGCATAGCATCGTGCTCGCGGCTCACGGGCGCAGCACGAGATGATGGCCAGGGAGCCGTTGCGGGCCGTCAGGCTGGAATGGGCGAGGACCGAGTATGGCCATGCCATGTGGGAAAGCGAGCTTGTGGACGTGCAGATGGCGACGGCGGTTGCGGGGGTTTTGGGCGGCATGGTCGGAGACAGGACTTTGCTTCATCCTGTAGAACCGTGCATCATCTGGATTGTCCTGAGATGGCGCCCGAGGCCGCAGGCGTGGGAGGTCGTCGCGGAGGCTGATGTCAACGGCCAAGTGATGGATGCATCACCCACCTCGCATCGCGTGCCCGTTGGAGTCGGCTCTAGTCTGGTGGGGCGGGAAGCGTTGACCGTGACCGACGTACGTCATCGCCCTCCGCGACCCAAATATCCGCCTACCCTGTACTAGACTCATCGTCGGAAAAGGCAGAACTTCCGCACTACGTAGACGTGGCAATTGCGGCAGCGCATTCATTATGCGGCAGCAAGTATTTTCCTGCATAGGTATGTAGTCATATGTTTGTGTGGTTGTTTTCCTGTCACAGGAGTACACTGCTCAATCTGGGTCTGACCACAGACAACCTCAAAATTGCCCGTGTTATTCGTCCCCCGTCTTTTATCAAGTGAAGACAACAACGTGCATCAACCACTGATTGCCACTGATGCACAGGGTTTGGCTGGCGAGGAGCACCAAGGACCGTCTCGGCACCTTGATTCACGTCCCTCGTCTCGGTGCATGTTGCAAGATTGTATTTCAGCTTCGACATTGGACGCAGCATGGCATAAAGAGTACTGGCTACAACAACAACCATCCTCTGCCCAAACACCGCAAGGTTCATGCACATGGAATACCCTTTCAATTGTGAAAATCAGCCCAACTCCGTTCAGAGACAACTCCTTGATCTCGGCAACATCAAACCTCACAACTTCTTCTTCATTTCCTCGGCCGCACCCTTCGCCTTGCCCCGCGTCTCAGCAGCAGCACCCTTGACCTCGCCCTTGAGCTCCTCCACCTTGCCCCGTGCCTCGCCTTTCAGTTCCTCGACCTTGCCTTTATTTCCCTTTGTGACTTTCTCGGCTTCCTTTTTGATTTTGCTCCCTGCCGAAGCTGTTCAACAACACACACACACACACAAAAGGTCAGCAACACGTATCCTAGAGAGTGGCCCCAAACACGGCAAAGAAAACGCAACACTCACTGGCCGCATCCAGACCAGGAAGAACAACATTATCTGTGACGGCCCGATCAACGGACTTGAGCCCATCGACCACACTTTCCGTAGGCGTCTTTCTCAATGAAGGAGACGTGCTGAATGCCCGGGGTGCTTGGACGGCCATGCCTCTGCCCAGGGGCAGGGCAGCTCGGACGACGCGCTCTGTGAGGAAAGACATTCTGTGCTGTGAAAAGCGGCGTGTTTGTGGAATCAAAGCACACACTCTCGTGGAGAGAGATGGAGAGTAAGATTTGGGTTCAAAAAGCGCTTTACGGTGTGACGGGGGGGGGGATCGAGTGGTAATCAAGGGAAGATGAGCACCAGGCTGGACCTTTATAAGGCGAAATTAGGGCTCTTGTGGCTCTGGCTTGTCTGCAGGACGTCGTTGCTGAGGAGAAACGGGGAACCAAAAAAGTCCCAAGTATATGCATAAAGTATGTACACATGTATGATGATGATGTCATGACAACGACATTTGATGGCGGGCCAAATCGTCCGATTCGTGGGGTAAAAAGCAGGGGCAAGGCGGCAGCGGGTTGCCGTGTGAGCCTGTGGAATGACGCACTGGTGCTAATCGAGATCTGGTCAGAAAACACGGGTTTGTGGGTTCTTTGCGAAACGGGGTTGGTCGATTTGACTCGATTTGACTCGGTTCGACTCGTTCGACTCGTTCGACTCGTTCGACTGAATTGCCGGGTGATGCTTGCTTGGCCTTCTTTCTGTCTCGGCTGAGGACTACCAGGGCCACGTGCAACAGCAACAAACATGTGTTTTGCTTTGCGCGTCATGGTATTTTCTGTGCCTCGTTCTCGCAGCATCCACGCTGACCAAGTGAGTGGAATCTAGTCGCGTTCCTCGAGGCTGAAACTCTTCATCATGCATGCATGGATGCGAGCACGTGTGTCGCACATACATAAAAGGTCCCAGAAAGAAACTAGTAGCTGTGGCATCAAAACATCAACATGTCGCCTCTATCAATCATGGTATTCAACACCCTTCTAAACACATCGTATGTCTCTGACGATTTTCCCCATTCCGTCATGTCGAACAAGGAAAGCCCAGGCCTCGTTCTGCATGTCCTGATTCTTTGTTCTTTCTTTCATTCTTTCTTTCCTTCCTTCTTTCTCTTTTCATTTCATCCCCCCCCGCCCTCTCCTGTTCCGCTCATTCCTTGTCCAAACGCACTGCGGGGCTGTTTCGCATAAAGTTCAGATCGACTTTGTGACCCAACAACTCGCGAATGTTGGAAATGCCGTACTTGATCATGGTCGGTCGTTCGAGGGACAGACCCCAACCAAACACTCGCATGTCCTTACTACACGATAATCAGCTTCGATTTCCTGAAGATTTGCGAAGCGAGACTTGTCATCACTTACGGAAGACCCATAGATTCCAGCATTTCTGCTCGGAACATGCCGCTGTTACCAATCTCAACCAGCTTCCCGAGGCCCTTATCTATCATGATTTTAGCGATGGATTCCACTGGTGCCCTTCGGGTGGTCGCATAAGATGGTTGACTTACGATACGAAAAAATTTCCATGCTAGGTTCCGTGTCTAGTTATCGCCAACTTTCGTCAGCGTCATTACGAAGAAAATGGGATGCGACTTTGGCGGCCACTCACAAGGGTTATAGGCACACTTGTATTTAAGATCGGTGATGCCCATCTTGCCAAAGAAGATATCCATAAACTGCCAAGGTCAGTGACAATGTTCTCGTAATCTTAGCTGATACGGGGCAGCTTTCTCTGCCATCTTACCTCCATGAGGCCGCCCAAGGTAAGATCATAGTCGGCAATGACACCCTCGACCTGGTGGAACTCTGCCAAGTGAGTGGCATCTACAGTCTCGTTGCGGAACACACGATCAATGGAGAAATAGCGAGCCGGGGGAGGTCGACCATCAGGACCCTTCTGCTGGGCCAATTTATACAGCATGTTCGCACTGATGGCTGTGGTGTGCGTTCGAAGGACCAGCTTTCGAGTCTCCTCTCCGGACCAAGGGTATCGGTAACCTATCGACCCGAATTTGCCCTCCTAAGCCAAGTATTAAACTTTTGCTAGGCCCAGAATTGGTTCTCTGCTTCTGTTCATATCATACCTGATGGACCTCCTTCACGTTATCCCAATAAGCCTTATAGTCTCCCTTATCATTGGCATCTTCCGCCCTGGGGAAATCTGCCTCCTTGGGATCAGAGACATAGAACTGCAACCACACTATTAGCCTCATTGGTAATCGTGACGAGCCTTGGCCTTCGACTGAGCACTAGAATACGTACAGTATCTTGCATATCGCGGGCGGGATGTTGTTGCGGAACAAAAAGCGTATCAAAGTTCCAGAAGCCAGATTCAACGAACCTGACAACCCGTTAGCAACCGGCTCACGTAGCCGAAATCAAGATGATCGCCACCTACTTATCTGTGGGCATCTCCTGGAAACCCATTTCGAAGAAGATCTGCCTCAGCTCAGACCGAACCTTGCTCAAAGGATGCAAAGCTCCAGACTGCTGATCAGCACCTAAAGCCTTGAAGTTGTATCCCTTGAAATTAGCAGTCTTCCATGAGCCGCTAGCAATCATGTCGGCGGTCAAGTCGGTGGCGACCTCGGGGATTTTAAGGGCGAATTTGTCAGCCTTTTCGATCTTGTAGCTGATGATCTTCTGGGTCCGGACAAGCTTGCGCTTCTTCAGATCGGCCAGCATCTTGGCATCAGGATACGTTCGCGTCGACTGAATGGTCTGCATCTGCTCTTTGGTCGTGTCTTGGACAGATTCTTTCTATCGAGGGGCTTCCACGTCAGCCATTCCACATCCTCGCCCATCACGCCATTGCCTCACCGGATGTAAGGATTCTACGCACTGCCGCCTTCAGTTTACCGTCTGCGACATGCACGGATCACGTCAGTCACAAATTTCGCCCAACCGTTTTTTTTTTTTTGGCACCATGAAAATACGACAAACAAATGGACGGGGAAAGCTTACCTTGAGTTTTTGATATCCACTTCTCCCTAAAGGCTCTGCCTTGGCCAATCTTGACGACATTCTTGTCGCCGATAGCCTTCTCAAGCTCCTGGATGGTTAAACCCTCCACAGCGACACGCAGGGCCTCAAAAACGCGGACCTCGTGGCTGCCATTGGCGGCAATCTGCTCGCCTTCGGGTTCCAGAAGAGCTTCCTCGCGATCTATGGTCTCGTACTTGACCATGTCACGCGAAGCGAGTCTGTCAAGAGCGCCCTTGACCTCGGTCGAAGGTATCGTGGCAAAGGCTTCGGAGGAAAGGAGGGGTGATTTCTTGTCCAGCGCATGGAGGACCTGGTGAGCAAGATCTCCTGCGGTGCTGCTAGTCTGTGACGCCATGATGGAGGGATGACGTGTCCTTCTGCTGACGAGGGCAGGGACGTGCAGCGGCGAAAGAGGTGTCGGTGATGGTCCCTTGCGGCGATGGGATGGGATTAACTTGAGTCACAACTCAACGTCTGCCAGTCCCCCAGAATTTCCTGGAACCTCTGTGCCCCGCCAGTCAGTCCGTCTGAGTCGAAGTCGAGGTGGGGCAACCGAACGGGAATTACTACCATCACCCCCTCCCCGATGCAACATAAAGGCTTGTACGCTTAAGATTTCACTTTCCTAGTTACAGTCGTAAGAATAAACACCACAACATCTCGTGCAGTATGATATCAGCATTCAAGGGCGGGCAGTTTTCGCGAAACGACTCTGGATCGTCCGTCGGACATCTTGGCCCAAGACCAATGGGCTCCGCGGATCGGTGGTCCAAAAAGCAGAATGCTTAGTGGGTGACAAGATGCAAAACGAAAAGCAGCAGTGCAATGCAAACATCGCGCAAAAAGGAAACATGTTTGCATTTCGCAACCATGAAGCACTTTCTGGACGAACAGGGAATCGAACCCTGGACCACTCCCAGATTTTTAATCATGCTAAGGGAGTATTATACCACTAAACCATTCGCCCAATTAGCTGTCTGTGTGGAGAAGCAAAGTCGTTTAGAAAACGCAGCTCAGCCAGAAGTGAAGAAAAATAGCATTCTTTAACGTGCAAGGGCTAAAAAAAAGTCGGAACACAAGCAAAATTTCTTGTGAAGTTATTTCCATGGACGAACAGGGAATCGAACCCTGGACCACTCCCAGGCGGTTAAACCATGCTAAGGGAGTATTATACCACTAAACCATTCGCCCTAAGAATTATTGGTCGATCACTCGATATTCATTAGATAAAGATATTTCCCAAACTTAATAGAGGTGTAAAGCTCTGTCGCGCACGGAAGAACAATTACCAGCGACGAAGGGACTGCAATTCCCTGCTCGCTACGATGAATGGGCGAGGAGATTATCTAGAGATTATGCAAATAGTCAATAAGCTAGTTCGAGTTCTTCTAAGAACCCAACAACAATTCGATTACAAGCCTATGAAGATATATATATATCAGGACTCCACTGCTAATTGTTCCGTCATTGTACACAAAAAATTCCACAGAGAGAATAAGGGACGAAGTCTGGACAGGTGATAGCAAAGACGCATCGTCAATTCACTGCCCCAGCCAACACAGTCATAGCACCACAGTATAATCCAAAGTACACCATCCAGTTCCGTCTGTGCCGTTCGACGTCTTGCAGCAAGCCATATTGATCGACCATGATGCTGACGCCGAGTACAACGAGAAGAACAATCGCGATGCGCCCTACGAAGCTAGGTATGACCGAAAAGATCATTATAGGCACAAGTACGACACATGTACCAGAAAGAGCAAGTCGCACGAACAGCGCATCGTCAGGCTTGTGTGTTACACCCTGATCAAGCCGTGCAGATGGTGCGCCGCCATTGTCCCCGAAGAAACCTTGAAACTGTTCTTCCTCGGCTGTCTCGGGCATTGGCGTTGGCCCATCGGCAGTGCTGTTGAGATCATCCGTTGCCTGGTTCTGACTGTTTAATGAGATGAGGTCGTTTGAAGCGTCGAGAAAACGTGTTTCATCGTCCACAATCAGCTTGCTGGTGGCAAGATAGGATTTGTACGTATAGATATCTCGCCATGTTGGTGCTGGAATATCTTGTACTTTGCAATACGACGCAAGAACATGATCTGTCGAATGATTAGCTGTGAAATCCAAAAGCAAAACGACAGGAGAGTTCGTGCAGAAATCAAGAATCTACTTACTGTATTGACTCAATTTGTAGCCAATGAGGCCGAGAATTTCGGTCTTTTGGTGTGCCAAGCTACTGTCGATTCGGCGATCTTGACGCTGAGACGCGGGCATGACGCCGCCTGCATAGCTTCTCTTGACTGTGTCCTTGGCCTCCAACGAGGTAAGCTGGCGTTCCAGATCATTAATTTCGTCCTGCATGTACAATAAGAGACGATGGTTCAGGGCATCAAATCGACGATAGATCGGTGAGATGGGTTGGCCGCAGGAATCACCCGACAGTTTCGTGGCCAAGAGATGATAGCCGCTAGGTGCCACATTGTCCAGATGGCTAGCAAGATCAGGATAATCCTGGCTTGTGCACATGTCGGGGCGACTATCATTACTTGACATGCTGTGATTCGAGGATGGTACAGGCAGACCATTCTGTTCCCAGGTTTGACTGAAGCTCCTCTTGTGGGGTACCTCTGAGCTACGCTCGTCGTGAACATTCAAAACTTTGTCAGCCGACCGGATAGAAGGTTGCTGAGCAGTCCACCCCATCTGTTGCTTCCTCTCTTCCACTTGGTAGCCAGGAAAGACGTCAGGCTGAAGCCGGTAATTATTACTCGACAGACGGTCATAATTTTGCCAGTGCTGCCCCTCTGAAGGTACTCTACGACATGAAGAGCTGCTTGCTCGCGAGGTTGACATTGGATACTTGACAGGTCCATGAGAAACCAGATAGTCCATGACACTCGGTCGACGTCTCGACGTGTTCTGCTGGGCACTTTGCTGAGTAGGAATGTCTGAGGGCTCGATCTGCCGTCGAGGTGATTTATTTCCGTGGTCAAGCCTGTATGGCTCTGATTTGACAGTTTTGACGGTGTTTTCTTGTACATCTGGACTGGGTGAAGCCTCGACGAGAGTTGGTGTGGTAACACATGACGGTGACGGCGAGATGTATTCGGCAGGACTGCGGGAGTCTTCTTCTTCCCAGTCTTCTACAACAGCCGCCATGCGGTTCTTGCCAGGCACATGCGGCGATGGGCGAGGGGATAGAATTTCAACATGAGGCGCTGGTGTCTGGACATTGGAGCAAGAGGCTGTGGCATGTTTGGTAGAATCTCTGGTACAGTCCGCTCCATTGTCATCTTGCTGGATCGATGGGTCCTCGACTTCATTTTCTGGTTGTAGAAATGCCCCTTGTTCGCGCTCGCCATGCTCGGTGTCGTGGAAAACGGTTGACGTGTCCGCGGTCTGGCCATCATAACTTTCTGCACACATTTTATCGATGGTCTTGAAAAGGCTGTGCTCCGTTCGCAGATTATGCAGCATGTGCATGAGGAGGACCGTAGTGAGGTAAGAAGAAACGAAGGAGAAGAAAAGGTTGGACAAACGGTTGGAAGAGCACCGACGATGGCAACGACCATGACAGGACCAAATGCCACCAACCAACTGAAATATAGCAGCTGGACTGAGCGATTAAAGACTGAGCTGCAGTGAGAGCAGTTGACACGCGATGAGACATATGTAGGTATTGTACTTATGTAGGATGAACAGAGACGCTGGCGCGTACAGTACGGGGACGGCGGGCTGCGAGACAATTCGTTGTCGCACCGGCAAAACGTGCATGTCTGCCCAGGAAGATTGGAGTACTTGGTCATGAAGGTATGCCATGACACAGTGGGATAAACACCCTCAGGAGAGCGGCAGACACCCACTGCGCGGATCCAACAGGCTACATGCCGGCCACAAAGTGACGCATAATGAGGCAATGACACGTGTTGGCGTATCGGAGACGCATTGATATGCCTTTGTACGCGGCGGCGGCGGCGGCGGCAGACGAAGACGCAGCCGCAGCCGCACCCTCCTTGTCGCTCATTCACACGTACGGGTTGTGATGACACGATGCGCTTGGCTCGTTCGGTTCGCGGGCTTCTCTTGGTGTTCTTGTTGCTCGTCAAGAGCCCAAGTATCGTCCCCAAGCCAAGTCATGGCATCCTTGGGCTTCACTCAACGAACAAGTCCGACAACCCAACAACCCGATAGCAATTTAGCCTGTCTGTTCTCTCTTGTATATGGCGAGATCCACGAGTAGCATCCCATGGGGCATACCCGACGATGCCCGACGCACACTTTTATTACCAGTGCTCACAAATGATGATTGCTGTTGGAGCAGAATATCGTGTAGTAGCGACGCTTCAAGTGGGGGGACAGGCGTCTGGTGACTTTGTCGGCGGAGCTGCGTGCTTAATCGCGCATCATGTTGGGGTCGAAAGGCCGGGGTGGGCAGTGCCAGGAAAAAGGGAATCGAGTCTGATGCGCGAGGGTCGAGAAGAGATGCATCATGTGGTGGTCTGTGGTGGGTGGTCTGTGGTGGGTGGTCTGATGGATGACCGGGAGACGGCCAGACTATGCGGACCATTGGCCCGGACCCACACCAATGGCGCTTCCTGATCTCTGACCCAATCGGAGACAGAGGAGCTGCTGCGGCTGCGGCTGCCGCCGCAGTCTCGAAAACGCACCCGACTGCAGGTCGCAAGAGAAGAGCTCCACGTTTGTCGGTCCGCCGGCCCAGTCCAACATCCCATGGTTCGCGACTCAACCAGCTTTGTGTCGAAACGAAAAGCGCCAGCCGTCTTGGCAATCGCATTCCTGTCTGTGCTCTTGCGTTTCCTCGGGCTTCTACAGACAGACCTTCTCGCCGCTCAATGATGCGCCGCTTCATGCAGGAGTCCTGTAGCTGCGCCCGAGACGCCAAATGACCAGTCGGCACCAGCATTATTGAACAGCGAGCTTTTCTCAGACTTGCACAGCGGGACATCCGGCTGCAACCGACACAAACAATCCAGACGAAATTCGAACATTCTGTCTAGTCCTGAACGAAGAAATGAGTCGAGCCCGCGTCAAGGAAGCAGGCAGATATCTCCTCGAGGGCTTGCTTCCCCATCGAGGCTGCTTGGCCAGTTGCCGCGGCCTGGGACGCAACGTTGTGGCTCTGCAATCGTGTAGTCGGCTACAAGCACTACATCATACTCCCTCTACAGCGCTCTCTGCGAAGCCGAAAGACACCACGGTACCTCTGCGAAAACAGCTCAAGGAAGAGGCGAAACTGGCCAAGAAACAAGGGACGAAGAAGTCAAAAGGCGACTCGCAGACCGTGGACGGGTGGGAGCTGACCGTCGGCATTGAAATCCATGCACAGCTCAATACCAGCCGCAAGCTCTTCTCGTTTGCAACCACGTCGTTCAACGACGAACCGAACAGTCATGTGGCATTGTTTGACACGTCAATGCCAGGCAGCCAGCCGCTCTTCCAGAAAGAAACCCTGATACCGGCTATTCGAGCTGCGCTGGCCCTCAACTGCGACATTAATCCCGTTAGCCACTTTGACAGAAAGCATTACTTTTGGTGGGATCAGCCTTCTGGGTACCAAATTACGCAGTATTACGAACCCTTTGCTAAGAATGGTAACATTACTTTAATGGCCCGAGATGGCATTGCCGCCGAGGATGGCGAGAGTATCACGGTGAGAATCAAGCAGGTGCAGCTTGAACAAGATACCGCGAAGACGTTGGCCCAGCCTGGAAACGCGCACTGGCTGGACTTGAATCGAGTCGGGGTGCCTCTCATTGAGATCATTACAGAGCCAGACATGCATCACCCGCGTACGGCTGCCGCGTTTGTGCGCAAGATGCAGCTCCTTCTCAACACTGCTGACACATGCGTTTCCGGCATGGAAGCTGGTGGGCTCCGAGCAGATGTAAATGTGTCCGTTCGTAGGACGGACGACCCCGCGCGAGCCCTGGGAACGAGAACGGAGATAAAAAATCTCAACACCATCAAGGCTGTCGAGGATGCTATCATTGCTGAAAGGGATCGCCAAATCCGAGAACTAGAAACCGGCGGGGTGATTGCTGGCGAGACGCGAGGGTGGTCTCTAGGATCGAGTGAAACGCGCCGGCTGCGAGGCAAGGAAGGTGAGGTCGACTACCGATACATGCCTGATCCTGACATCGCGCCCCTGGTCATTGGAAATGATTTAGTCGAACATCTTCGAAGCTCGTTAGCAGTGCTGCCTGATATCGAACTTGACACCCTCATCGACAAGCACGGGTTGACTCCAAAAGATGCACTGTCGCTCATTATACTAGACAACGGATCCCGTGCTCAGTACTACTACAGAGTGTTGGAAGTCATCCACAACACTTATCAAGCAGCAACTTCGGGGCAGCCGGATACAATGCTGCCCGAATTCAAGAGCTATGCCACTCTGACTGCCAACTGGATCCTCCATGAGCTTGGACGATTGACAACCTACAAAGCTGGGCCCTTGGCCGCAGTAGACTTGTACTTCACACCAGAGGGAGAATGTGCTAAGGTCCCTGTCTCCGAACTAGCTCAATTGCTTTACCATCTGAGTCGGAAACGGATCACGGGGAAGGTCGCCAAGGAACTGCTCCTGTCGATCTATCTCGATGAACTTCAAGTTGGTGTCACCGAGACCATTGAGGCAAATGATTTATGGTTTCGTGAGATTTCAGATGGAGAATATCGCGAGCTTGCCGAGCAAGCTGTGGCTGGCGAAGACAAAGTGTTGCAAGAGTTTATGGATTACAAAAAGTTCCCACAGGGGAAATTGATGTATCTTGTCGGAAAGATGATGAGACTGGGCCCAGCAGAGCGCATTGATCCTGTCGCTGCCGAGGCCGTCATGAGAGCCCGTGTCACGAGGACTGCAGCATGAAGAGCAGCCTTTGTCTAGGCCACAGCCCGGGGTTTGACCATGGTAAATGAAGCATCTAGTGAGGTCACTAGTTACTTCCAGCCATAGATGGTTTCGAGGAAACGTTCACGCTCTTAGCCATGACATTCTCATGACCTCGACGCATTGCAAAAGAAAAAAAAACACGCCCATCCTCGTTCATTCGTAAACACACTGTGCACGTACAGACTATGGTATCTACTTGTCAAGTTTTCGTCTGCTTATAGCCTGGACATGGATTCCAGACATGCTGATGCACCTGTTCAGCATTGACTACATACATTCATACATACATATATACAGATATATATATATATATATATATATGCTCATTCTGCATTGCAGCTGTGTTGCCTCAGCGTCAGAAGCCGACCGTGTCTCAGACTGGTGCCGCAGGGGCGGGTATGTGGTGCAATCAAATGACTTTGTTACTTGGCCGGCCACATTGGATACTCGTGAACCAGTTTGACCGCATTCCGAGTCATGGTCCAGTCACCAAGTGCAAGGTCTTGTCTGCGACGGCCCTGAATCGGATTAAGAATGACCATGGCACAGTCTCCAGCCCGACCGGCTAGTTGTACATCCGACATATGTTTCATTGTCATTGGAAAAGAAATGGCACCTCATGCGGCCATCCGCATCACCACAATCTCGTGCGGCGCTCGTGAAATCGTCAGGCTCGTCCGCATCCCACTTTGCCACGCATTCTTCCCACGCATCGAGGGCGCCGTCAAAAATAACCCAGTCTGCTGCGTCCTTTGGCCCGAGAAACAATGAGAAGATGAAACAAACCATCGTCTGCGTTGGGCGCCGGTGCTTCGCCTCCGGGGAGCCCGCCGGCAGCTGTAAACCAGCCTGTTGATCCACGCCGCCACTGCCAGCAAACAATATGCAGCTGATGTGCCGAGTTTCGCGTCGAATCACTATTCTGCAGCGTTCCAAATAAATCTGCATCGCATTTTGGGCGAGCAAAGCTATTTCTTTCCCAAAATCCCAAGTCGGCTGTCCATCGCCTTCCTCCCTCGCCCAAGCGTCTGACTTGATCTCCCTTGTCC
The DNA here is from genome assembly GCA_018360135.1 of Claviceps sorghi. Taxonomy (NCBI): domain Eukaryota; kingdom Fungi; phylum Ascomycota; class Sordariomycetes; order Hypocreales; family Clavicipitaceae; genus Claviceps; species Claviceps sorghi. Next base: position 1,612 of record SRPV01000596.1, on the reverse strand, counting down.
CAGAAACATCACCAATCGCTTCGCCAACAGCAACCAAGGTACGTCCAACGGCTTTCATCCAAGCACAAGTACTACAAGGAATGCATCCCAACTACTACCGCGTATCGAATATCCCAAGTCCCAGCCACGGTGGACACGTTCATCCTCCTCCCTTTTCCCCTCGCGTCTACCTTCTTTACGTGCCTCTCCCCTCCCATTCCCGCCATTCATCCTCCCTTTGCAAGGGAACCAACGTTAGCTTCGTCCTCATCATTTTCATATTAAAGTCACGCGCAGAGCCCGCCCTGTTGAGCTCGCTCCCCTCCCCCTCCCGCCCTAATAGCAAGAAAAAAAAGCACATCGCTTGAATCACTTTGCTTTTTTCGTCCCTTGCGCCATTTGCTTCTGCCACAGAGAGGCACCTTGTCGAGCTTACACTCAGAAGCAGGTTCCATCCTTGCCGCGTGGTCGACCATACCACGATTTCACCATATTCTTCTGAAAATAAAAGAAAAAAAGAAAGAAAGAAAGAAAAAACAGAAAGAAAAAAATCTGGTCGAGAAATTACCGTCGTTCAAAACTGGCATCCATTTTTTCTTCTTCTTTTTTTCCCTTGAAGAAGACGAAACTCTTTGGGCAAGATGTGCAGCTTCAAGATGACCATCTTCACGGGTGTCATTGCCCTTTTGGGCGCCTTTGCGACGGGTAGCTTGGCGCAGTCTACTGAGACTCTTGCGCCATCACCCCTCGGAACGGCCACCTCGGACGGTACGGACCTAAAGAAAAAGAAGCAGAAAAAGAAAAAAAAAAAAAAAAGATAAAAAAAAGAATCACCCTTGCCCTCATGTCAAAATCCATCCAGCTAACCAGATCCCCCCGATCAATAGGCGCCGTCCTCGTCACCATGAACTACTGCACCGTCGTCGCCAACACCCAGTGCCAGGTCTCCGTCATGACCTCCGCCGCCGCCGCTGCGACAAACGAGCCGGCCGCCGGATCCGGGCCCCTCCCCACCAACCCCGGCTCCGCATCCGCCGTCTCCCCGGCAAGCACCGAGGCACCCCCCGACTCCTCCTCCGGCTACGCCTCCGAGGTCACCGCCCCGGCGTCCACCCTCCCGTCAACAGCCCTCGGCGCCCCCGCCATGACAAACACCCCCCTCACCGCCGCGGCCGCCGGCATCAAGGCCCTCCCCGCCGCCGCCTGGGGAGCCGCCATCCTGGCCATGGCGGCTCTCATGTGAACAACGGAAAAAGACCGAAAACATGGTAAACCCCCATGAAAAAGTTTTCCGTCGATCCCCATCACTCCGGGCCGAAAACCAGTGTGCACGTCTTTTTCTTTTTTGTGCGTTGAGGAAATTTTGATGCTTGTGGAAAGATGATATACCAAGGATTCTCTTTTGTTGCTTTTGGCATTTGCATTACCATGTGGACATTCGGCCAACGACCGACAGGGGCGCCAAAAGCGCGCGACGTAAATAATTTGTTGTTGTTTTCTACATGAGGGAAAGGGGCTTTGTAACTAGACTAGATGCTCATATGCGTGGCAAAAAAGGCAAAAAAAGAGGGGTGGGGGAAGACGGATGCGATGTCTCTAATTAACTCTGTCTATGCGCCCGTGCATTTGAAGT
>SRPV01000595.1:0-16459 GCA_018360135.1 Claviceps sorghi | reverse complement strand
AAAGAAAAAGAAAAAGAAAAAGAAAAAGAAAAAGAAAAAGAAAAAGAAAAAGAAAAAGAAAAAGAAAAAGAAAAAGAAAAAGAAAAAGAAAGAAAAACTAATAAGCCTTGGGTACAGATGATTTTTGTGGGAGAACACACTTCCTTCACTCACGGCTGGGTTACATCCGCGCTCGACTCTGGCATCAGGGGTGCCGTGCAGCTTCTTCTAGGTGAGAGCCAAGTTTCCCTTCCGGCGCGCGCCTTGTTCCCCTTTTCCGCTCGCCTTACCCGTCTCCCTTCTCTGCTTGGGGACCGGGGTCCGGGGTTTCCGAACGCAGCGCTCACTGTTTGTCTAGAACTGGGACTCGTCGACGAGGCAAAGGCTGCCGTGCGCAAGTGGATGGCAGGCTGGATCAAGCTGTGACGTCGGCCGTTGGGAGGACAAAAGCACGGACACGTTGGCTCCTGTCACACTTGTCTGTTGCGGGTTGTTTTGCTTTCTTCTTTTCCCTTCCGTGTGCATTTCTGATCTGATGCCGCCCCAAAACTATTTTTATTTTTATTTTATTTTTATTTTTTTGTGAAATGGCCTCGCGTAGTGTATTGTCCGTAACTAAAAAGAGGGTCATTGATGGGCGTCGCAAAAGACGTCAATCGATGCCATTCAGACCCGGTCGTTTTGATGCTCCGCCGCCTCTGCACGTCTCGATGCGGAACTACCCCTCCCCGCCGCTGCCTCCATCATTCGCCAGTCCCGCGCCAGTCCTGCGCCCCTCCCAAGCGTGCCGCGAAACATCCATGGCAAGACCAACTTCCAAGACCCGACGGCAGGACAGCTCAGGGTCCGGGCTGCTGGAACGAATGCTGCATCTCCAGGCCCGAGGCCGCATAGCCGCACTTGGTGTAGAAGCCGCTCTTGGCGGGGTCGCAGTTGAGCAGGCTCTTTGTGCAGCCGAGGTTTGCGGCGACGCTGTCGAGGGCGTGCATCATCTTTTGGCCCAGGCCTTGGGACTGGTGGTCCTTTGCGATGCAGATTTCTTCGACGTGGCCGACTAGGGCGCGGTTCCAGATGCTGGACTTGGTTAGCTTTTTCTAGATTTTTTTTTTGTCTTCTTTCTTTTTTTCTTATTTATTTCTTCGTTTCTTTTCTTCTCCTTTTTTCCTTATAGTGGGCTCTTTTCCTGCTTTCCCGGTCCACTCGCATTGCAGGGGCAGAGGAGGAGCTTACAATTTCTTCTCGACAATCACGGCCCCGGTCCCCACGATGCGACCCTCGTGCTCGATGACGATGTAATAATACGGCCCCGCGCCGTGCGTGTCCATCTCGTCGTAGCGGGCGGCGAACTCGTCGGCGGTCTGGTCGCCCGTCCAGGTCAGGTCGTGCAGGCAGGTGAGGAAGCCCCTTGCGAAGTCGTCCCTCTCGAGAGGCCGGATGGTGTAGCCGCTGGGCATGGAGGAGACGACGTCGTGGGAGATGAGGGACGGGGGGAAGAGCGGCGCCATGGCGGCTTTCTTGTTCCTTTCTTGTTCCTTTTTTTTTTTTCTTTTTTTTTTCGGGTTTTCTTGCGTGGGTGCTTTTTTTTTTGGCTGTGGCCGTACTGGTCTTTCTGCAAACGAGATGATGTGCGCGCGGAGGCTTTTTGGTTTCTTCTTTCTTGGTTTCGTTGGCTCGGCTTTGTTTTCTGGACGGGCAAGATATAGGTGGAGGGGATGATGGGGTTTGTTTTCCAGGCCCCACGTGGAAGGACGGAGCGAAGACGGGATGGTTGGAAGTTGCATTTTTTTTCGTGGACGCATCATGCGTTGGGTACACGATTCATGATCTGACATGGCTTGGTTTGCTGATGAACAGGGACGCGCAGGCCGGGCTTTTTTTTTTTTTTTTTTTTTTTTTTGGCCCGCCGCGTCGTTTTCGATTCACGGGCACGGTTTGTCCGCAGGCATTCGTGCCGTCAGTCATTCATTGTGCTTCTGCCCACCAGCCTGTTACGCGGCCTGGCCCCGAGAACAAAGAGTTGGATGGCACCAGACGGGCCAGAGATGCCACCACGCTGCAGCCTCCGGCAACACTCGCTGGCGCGCATTCGTGTGATTCATGGGCTCAGGTCAGGTCCCGTCGACGGGCTTCGAGAACATCGGACCCGGCCTCGTTTCCCACGTTGCACGTTGCGAGGTGCAGCGTGCAGGTCGCAGGTCGCAGGGGCATGCATGTGCGGCGAAACCTCCGACTTGGCCGTAGCAGCCGGGTCCAGCCTGCGCACACGCCATCAGCTCGACTTCTCCCCGCACACCCCCCCATCTCGAGGCTCCATGCATGCGTTGCGTGTGGACATGTGGGCAGCGAGACCTCGACACAAGCGCGCGTTTCCAGCGGCGTCCAAGTGGCTGGGCTTGCGCGCTGTCACGCCCGGGCCAATCCGGCCAAACGGGCCCACTGGCGCGGTCAGCTGACCCGGCCCACCAGACCGGCTCCGTCGCGCCGAGTGCGCGTGCACATGTCATCGGCGAGGCTCAAGTGCCAACGCGCACCGCCCGCCGCGGAGAGCCGGGCTGGCCAATGTCGTGCCCGCGCTGTGCCCGCATGCTGTGCCCGGAAACCCGTGTCGCTGCCCGCAGCACCCAGTGCTTCTTGGCTGCCAGACTGCGTCGGTGCTGGTCACGTCCCGCCTGGCCCCCTCGCGCTGTGCAGGTGGCGCCCGCCTGTCCATTGTCGCGTCACGTCCACCCGGCGCCGGCCGCCAGCTGCCAGCTGCCAGCTGCCAGCTGCGCCGCCTGCGCCTCTGGCCGGCCAACCATACCTGTTCAGTGACGTCTCTGGTCTGACTGGTCCGTCTCTCGTCTGGCTTGTCCGTACCAGATTGGCCGCACATGGAGCCAAGAGGGAGCGCCCAGTGGAGAGCCCGTCTGGACTCCTGGCTCGTGGGCCCAATCATAGCCGAGCATGGGTCCTCCTCGTTGCCGCCCGTCCCAGTCCCAGTTCTCCAGAGTCCATGCCACAACCACACATGTCAGGCACCGCACGCCGGGTCCTCCTTGCCTGCCCACCTCGGATGCTCCATGTCCAGGCTCGGGGCAGCTCAACAACACCAGACCTCACCCAGCGAACCATGATCCGGACCCAGCCCTTGCTGTCACCGTCTCCCGTTGCCGTCTCCGTCTTCCGTCTCCGCCTCCTCGCTCCCACGCTCGAGGGCAGCTGCGTCTGCCGCTGCGTCCACCGACGGGCGCTCTCTGCAGTTTCCATAGACGCTGGTCAGTCCATGTCTGTTTGGCTCCTCTGTCCGGACCTCCGGGTCTTATCTATCGTGCATCGTCGCCTATCGGCATCAACTGACTCCCCGTGGGCCACAGCTTAGGCCGCCAGCCATTTTCTTTTTATAATTTTTTTTCACGCGTGCGCTAGCCTCGACTGAATCCCAACTTAATTTCATCAAACTTTCTTCCTATACGACCGCCTCGAACCCAAATCACCGGCCTATACACACATACATACATACACACTCACACATATATATTCATAAGTATATATATATACTCTACCCAGAATGGACGACGTCCCGCCCTTAGCGCCGCACCACGGCGGAAAAGACGACGACCCGAGGAAGCCGACCGATTCCGACCATCGTGGCCATAGTACACGGAGACGTGTCATCCAGAGACCCCAAACGAAGAACTGTCACCTCGCCTCATCATCAGGCGTCAGTCTAGACTTGCCCGATCCTTTAAAGCAGAGCGACACTGATGACGAAGATTCGCCCAATGACACCATTTCACGCCGTGACCGTGCCGTCTCCGTCAATATGAACCAAAGCATTTTCGGGCTAATAGCTGCCGCGGGCTCCCGTGTTGACTTCAATACACGCTTCGACGACGGCAGCAGCGACGACGAAGACGAAATGAACGCGGAGGGGCCGGCCAGGCATGATCTCTCCCAAACTGCCGTGCTTTCGCCGCCGACCAAGGACGAGAGACGTGGCCACAAGAAAAAGCTATCAGCCGGTCAGCGACTGCTCAGGTCTCTGTCCAATCTCCCCAAACGGAAACCGAAAAAGCCCGAATCGAGTCGGTTATCGGCTTTGCCAGTGGAGTCTCCGGACGATACAAACGGGTCCGCCGAGTCTTCCCAATCCCCAGCCGGGGAAATCGACGTGGAAGATGGGCGGCTGGCACCCGTCATGAGCCGCATGCTCCAGGCGAGGGCCGAATTGGCCGCCAGGTCCAGCTTTGACATGGAGAGACGATCCAGCGATGTCGTCGCATCCGACGATGGCGATGAGTCCTCTGCATTGGCTAAGCGGCTCATGGAGATATTCGAGTTTGACGAGCCAGAACAGGTCATAGAAGGTACGTTTGGGAGACGATCACCTGTCGCAGACCCCAGGGTGGTTGGTTTTGGATTAACAATCATGAAACTCGTGTTCTTCAGAATATCCTTGCTGGTTGCTGCAAAGCGTGCTCCTTCAGGGCTTCCTTTACATTACAGCCAAGCACATTTGCTTCTACGCGTATCTCCCAAAGAAAGCTGTGCGTTTAATTCCTCACAACCACATCGTTAGAATAAAGAAAAAAAAAAAAAAAAAAAAAAAAAAAAAAAAACCTATCCTACGGCCCATATAAGCCGTGCTAACTATGGACTATTCCGCAGAATGTTGTGGCAAAATCTGGCTACATGTCCAAAAGCGGCAAACGGAATCCAAAATACCACAGGCACTGGTTTCGCTTAAAGGGTGACGTACTATCCTACTATCGCGACTCAACGAATCTCTACTTTCCTCATGGCCAGATTGATCTCCGATTCGCCATTTCTGCCAGCATTGTGGACAAGGACAAGGATGGTCTTCATTTCAACGTCGTCACTCGCCACCGAACCTACAACTTCAAGGCCGACAGCGCTCCAAGTGCAAAGGAATGGGTCAAGAGCCTTCAGCGAGTCATCTTCCGAAGCCACAACGAAGGCGACAGCGTCAAGATATCCCTTCCCATTGACAACATCATCGACGTCGAGGAGACACAGATGATGGAATTCTCCGACACGTGCAAGATACGAGTCATTGACAACGACGAGACGTATGCCATTGATGAGGTACGTACTTTCCCCGAGTTGAGTAGAATTGGCAGACGAGGTTCCGCCCAGACGTTGACTTTTTCTTTCTCCTTTTCCCCCTTTTTCTTGGAGTGCAGTATTTCTTCTCCTTTTTCAACTTTGGCCGGCAGGCCATCAACGTCCTTAGAATATTGGTAGACGGGGCCTCATCCAACAGCAGGACCACGGGACAGCGCATTGCAGAGGAAGGGAGACTACATCAGGATACAGGGGAACGGACAAACAGCGACCACGTGTCCCGTCAGAGCTCGCCTTTGCTCTCCTCGTCATCGGCGCAGCATAATCTGCCCGTCGACAAGAAGCCCACAACAAAACTTCCCGAGCCCGTCAGAGCGACTCTGGCACCCTTGTCGCCACACTCGACTGTCCCTAGTTCACGACCTAGTCTGGAATGCTCTTCTCGACCCAGCATGGATGCTCTGCGTCAGATGGGTAGACGGAGTCACGAGGTGTGCAGTCTGGTCAGAGAACAGAGTCCTAGAAGGAACTTCGGCGGACACCGCAGAACCCAAAGCAGCCGTCGTGTGGAGGAGGAAAAGCCGAGGCCCGTCTTGAAATCGTCTGATTCGAACCTGCAATCGTCCATGGAGGATCCAAGTTTGTCCAACTTGACAATGTCGGCGGCTACAGAAGATCCAACGGCGAGTCAAATACTTCAGGGCAGCGAAGTCTTTCGCCGTCCTACCATGCGCCGATCCGATGAATCTCGTGCCTCCACCAATGGGGACGGTATGGACATTCCCGGGGCTTCGCTTCCAGCTAGACACGCAGCTACCACGGGACACGTCAGCCAGCTGGGATATGGTGGTAAAGATGCGCAGCAGCCTCAAAGGTCCGCCACCCCGACGCTGCAGGGCATTAGCAAAATGAGCTCCTATCCGCTCCAGCGTGCAGGCGCCCTCGCAGACTATCTGAACAAGACCAGTAAGCGTATGAGCTCGCTTCTCGCAACAGAATCTATGGGGTATGTTGAAAAGGTATCGGGCATGTGGAAGGGTGGTCGCAAGCATTACGGCGAGCATGCGGAGCTCCGTCCTGATGAAGACGCGCTGGAGGAGGATTCCGATGGCAAAGTTCAGACCTCGATAGAACGATTCCGTGCTCACTTTGCACTGCCGGAGACGGAAAAGCTTCGGGCCACGTATTTTGGCTGCATCATCCGCGTCCTGCCCCTCTACGGCAAGATCTACGTCAGCAACCGGTCCTTTTGCTTCCGCAGCCTCTTGCCTGGCACGAGAACCAAGCTCATCCTGCCTTTGAAAGACATCGAAACTGCCCACAAGGAGAAAGGTTTCCGCCTAGGATACTCGGGACTGACCGTCGTCATTCGTGGTCACGAAGAGCTCTTTTTCGAGTTCAGTCAGCTCGATGTCCGTGACGACTGCACGGTGACTCTGCTGCAAAGCCTGGAGGACTGTCGACATCTCAGAGACTCGGGCATCCTGTATGCAGAGGAGAAGGAGCAACAGGACGCGGCCATGGCCGAAAGGGACGCCCTGAGATCGGCAAGACGGGATGAAGCTCCTCATCACGATATCCAGCTACCGCAAGAGGCTGACTTGCAGCAGCACAACGCTCCGACCATACTCATGGACGACACGGACGGCTCATTTCTCAACTTCAAACCCCCACATTCCCTGCGCATCACTTGCCTGACGATTGGGTCCCGAGGTGACGTGCAGCCATACATTGCTCTCTGCAAAGGCCTGCTAGCCGAGGGACACCAGCCTCGCATCGCCACGCACGCCGAGTTTCAGGACTGGATCGAATCTCACGGCATCGAGTTCCGGAAGGTGGAGGGCGATCCGGGCGAGCTCATGCGATTGTGCATCGAGAACGGCACCTTCACGCTCTCGTTTCTGCGTGAGGCCAACTCGGCATTCCGTGGCTGGCTGGACGAACTGCTCGATTCGGCCTATGCGGCATGCGACGGCTCTGAGCTCTTGATCGAATCGCCGTCTGCCATGGCCGGCATTCACATTGCGGAGAAGCTCGGTATTCCCTACTTCAGGGCCTTTACCATGCCATGGACGAGAACGCGCGCCTATCCGCATGCTTTCATCATGCCCGAACACAAGATGGGCGGTGCCTACAACTACATGACGTATGTCATGTTTGATAACATTTTCTGGAAAGCCACGGCGCAGCAGATTAACCGCTGGCGCAACAAGACCCTTGGTCTGCCCAACACAAGCCTGGAGAAGATGCAGCCAAACAAGGTGCCGTTTCTCTACAACTTCAGTCCCAGCGTCGTTGCGCCGCCCCTCGATTTCTCGGACTGGATTCGGGTGACGGGGTACTGGTTCCTGAACGAGGGCGGCGAGTACGAGCCCCCGAACGAGCTGTCCGACTTTATCAAGAAGGCAAGAGACGATGGCAAGAAACTTGTCTATGTGGGTTTCGGCTCCATTATTGTCAACGATCCGGCCAAAATGACGCAGGAGGTCATTGATGCTGTGCTGTCGGCCGACGTCCGATGCATCCTGTCCAAGGGGTGGTCGGATCGCATCTCGCCAAAAGACGACGGCTCTAAACCGCGTCCCGAGGAGCCCAAGATGCCACCTGAAATCATGGTCATCAAGTCTGCGCCGCACGACTGGCTGTTTGGCCAGATTGACGCCGCGGCCCACCATGGCGGCTCGGGTACAACGGGCGCCAGCCTGCGAGCCGGCATTCCGACCATCATCCGGCCCTTCTTTGGAGACCAGTTCTTTTTTGCTAGTCGCGTGGAGGACCTCGGTGTGGGCGTGAGCTTGAAGCGCTGGGGCTCCAAGAGCTTTGGCCGAGCTTTGTGGCAGGCGACTCGGAACGAACGCATGATTCTCAAGGCCCGGTTGTTGGGGCAGGAAATTCGCAAGGTATGTGACGTTGTGTAGCCATTCGATTTTTAAATATAGAGTGAAGGAGAGGAAGGAGAGGAAGGAGAGGAAGGAAAAGAAGGAGAAGAAGAAGAAGCAGAAGAAGCAGAAGAAGCAGAAGAAGAAAGGCATGCCAACGACTGACGCTATCATAGGACAAGGGTGTTGATACGGCCATTCAAAGCATCTATCGCGATCTCGAATACGCCAAGAGCCTGATCAAGCGAAAGATTGGCCACCACGACCTACCAGACGCCGAGGAAGAGGACGAGACGGAAGAAAGCTGGACATTTGTGGGCTCTGACGAGCCGGATCCAGACCTGGTGACCAAGCGGCTGAGCGAGGGACTTGCGGGCATGGGGCGAGTCGAGCAGAAACGCTCAGAGAGCACAGCCGTCAAGGCGTAGAGGAGAACAGGGGAGCACGCTGGGTCCGCCGATGCATGAAGACGGAAGACGACGACGATAATGTCTATTCTTTGCATTTGTAAAGCATTTGAATTATGCACTAATTGGGTACACGGTATGGATAGGAACATGACTACGACGCAATCACGACTAGGAACTTGGATACTGCCGCGGCACCTTTTTCTTTCTATGGGACGGAGTAGGACAGGGGGGGTTGAATGTTGTGACGCGCTTGCAGGCATTTGTCTACACTCAATAGATAAGCATGATAGACGCGGAATGCCCTACTGGCGTATTTTATTGTTACTTTTACCTTGACAATACGGACTAGTCGTATTCTGATTTAGTATCTCGGTGTGAGCCAGCATATAAACACACAGGAGCGGATTGTTGACGGCAACAACCATACCTAAAACGGACGAAATACCCACTTAATGCTCACAATCGCGATCTTCAATCGCGACCTTGATCGCGACTTAATCGCAATTTATTATGCCTCTTGAGAGGAGAATAACGCCTGGCTGCCTGGGCAGGAGCGCCGACTTATCTGGGCTGGAATCGCTGACTCCAAGCTATGGGAGGATACACTCCATCTCAACAAAGCGTGGTTCTACCGACCAAAGCTTCCATGTTCGTCCCGGGTAGTCTGCGACGAGCCTGTTGCTTATCTAAGCCACCAGCTTGCAGGTCCAATCGCGACCCACGCAAAACACTCGACCTCATGGCTTCCATCCAAGACTGCGAAAGCAACCTCTCGGCGTGAGCGTCATACCACCACGCATTGACACTCTGGGAGGCTGGCGGCAATCCGCTCGACTCATTGCGTCACACACACCACGATTCGCGGCCGCTACCCTCGATCGACTCCTCTGCCACCGACGACGACAACCCCGAGCGGTCGAGACGAAATACCTTGATCATGGCACAGGATATGCCCCCAAAGGGCGGGTACGAGCCCGTCCAGTACAAGGTGCGTTGGCGTCTCTACAGGCGCGGGGACATGGCTCTGCGCAGTCAAGGCATTTGGTCTCGCGCGCAATGGGCCGCTTCAGCCCGTCGCCGGCCATGCATGCCTACGGCACCCACCGAGGTTCTGTCCGGGCATCGTGAAGAATGCTGACGCGGGCCTGGTAGAGAAACCTCCCGGCCAAGGGATTCCGGCCCGGCATCTTGTTGCTGGGCGTCGGGGCCATCATGGGATATGGCTGGTATAAGCTCATCGGTGGGATCCGCGAAGCCAAGTACGTCTGCGCCACAGCCCCATGGATTACAAAAAAAAAAAAAGAGGGAATGAAGACAAAGGGCGTTTTGGCTGACTGCTACAGCGAGCTGGCCCGTGAGAAGATGTGGGCGCGCATCCACCTGATTCCTCTGTTGCAGGCCGAAGAGGACCGGGACCAGGTCCGACGGTACTGGGCCGACCAGCAGCGGGAGAAGGAGCTGTTGGGCGAGAACACAAAGGTGTATAACAACGAGAGGTATGTTGCGAAGCTTTTTGTGTGTGTGTGTGTGGGGGGGGAAGGGGGGGGGGGGCTGTTCTTTCGTGTCTCCCGCCTCGTCTTTTCTCTGCATGTCGTTCATTCTCCCGTGGCTCTTTGGATGGTTTTGCAAACGCACGAGTCGATCCGCTGACTTTGGCGCAGGCGCTTCGTCCGTCCTACGTTTGCTGTCTCGCCTGCGCCATCCAAGTGAGCTGCGCGGCGGGCGCGTCAAGGCACAGGCGCAGTCTGGGCAGGAGGAGGCAGCGGTGTTGGCCACGTCGGGCTCGACATGTATGGACCAGACCTGGACGGCATGTCTGCGGGATATTCTTGTACATGGGTGTTCAGCGGAAGGGAAAGGGGCATGGCCACGGCGTGCGTGTCTGTTAGAAAGCAAGACCGAATCCTACTTTGAACTAGATGCGCTGGAGCTTGTGCACGCCGTCTCCGGCTTGGAGACCTTTGTTCCGATCCCGCCGCCGACGTGCCTCCCATCCCATCCCGGAATCTTACGTGCCCTGTTCTGGAATCGCGACGGGCGCCGAGTCCTTGCGCATCCGTGGGCTGCCTGCCTGTGCGGACCCTTGTGCGTTCCGGGTCGTTTCAGGTCCTCGCAGGGAAGTGCGGAGGGACATGTTAGTGTTTTTTTGTCCCCTTGTTTTCGTAGCTTCATGAGGCTGGAAGGGCCGCGTTACGTGGAGATGGTTGGTTATTTTGTGTTGGGCACGGGTGCCGTCTGGGGGTGTAGCGGCGGTGTTGGGATTGTTTATGCGGGTGTCGGGGGACGGGGTGGTTGGTGGATTTCGGTACTTGTGCATTGGAACCTTTTCTGTTCTTTTTATTATTACTTTTTACTCTATTTTTCTTACTTTCTTACCGATATGATTCTTACCTTGACTTTTATTATTAATTCTCATTAATTCTTATTAATTCTTATTAATTCTTTTTAATCATTATTAATCATTATTTCTTTTCTTTTCTTTTCTTTTCTTTTTTCTTTAAAAAAAAACTTTTTACAACTCCTGTATTTTTATATATACCTTTTATTTCTCTATAGTTTCTTCCATGTTTCTGCCAGCTCTCCTCCAGGATCCATCCATGTCTTGTCAACCACGTTCTCAGGATGATTCATCCACCAATTCGGCAATGGAGGCGCGGGTCAGCCCCAGCATGTCGCCGTAAATTTGGTGGCAGCATTGGGGATTGCGTGCGACGCGGTGCGGATTATGACGGTCCACGGATAAAGACGCCCACCTGTTTTACGCAGAACGAGACGCGCTCCTGCAAGACAAGTCATGAGTCGTAAATCCTTTGGGTCGGCAGTTTCGGTGGTGGTCGTGACGAGGCACCCACGTCTCCGGCCGGCACGGGGCATGCGAGGTGGTTTCCACCTTGGCCTTGGCACATGAGTCCCGGGCCGTTCGTGTGCATCTCGTCGCTAGTGATGGGTAAATCTTTATTATGCTGCGCCGGGAATGCGCCGAGGGCCGGTATAAACTCCGTGCTTGTTACCTGTCGAGACACTGCTTGGCGTTGAGACTCGAGGCCCCGCGCGGGGTGTCGAATCCTGCCGTGCGACGGGGGGGCCGCGTGACCGGCTAGCGGGAGGCTGCGGGTGTGTCGCACGTGGCGGATGAAACATGACTGGGGGGGGGGAAGAACGAAGGAAAGAAGAAAAAAATGAAATAAAGAAAGATGTTTCTTTCATTTTCTTGGGGTTCTGGAAACAAACCCCAAGAAGCATTACAAAAAAAAGTTGCCACGGATTGCAACACCGTCAGCAGCATTGCCATGGATAACCCCCGGTGAGACCATCTCAGCAGCGAAGCGAGGCGGGGATCGCTGTTGCACGAAAAACATACATCATGTCGCATGACTATGTTGCCTTAGGGTTAGGGTTTACCTAGGTATGCATTACGTACCTAGGCATATATGAGGTTATACATGTAAGTAGAATGTACCTACATTGGAGGTAGATAGGAGGTAAGTAAGTATGTACATACGAGAGGTAGGCAAGTAGGCACCTATGCACTTATCCAGCAAGACCAACGAACCATGGCGTTTTATTCCAAAACACCCCAGTAGCTACAGAGGATCCACTTTCTCCTCCACACCCATTTGCATGAGAACTTCGTCCAAGAAACGCCACCAATCTTCATACATACCAGGTACTTCTAGCACCTGTACAAGTGCTTCAAACGCACCCAGACATCCATGGACCACCGTCTGATCATGTCATCGTTGTTCATATGCAAAAGACTTTCCATCCCCCTGGATCCCTGCTTTCGCCCGCATGTCTTTGGCGTCGAGCAGACGGATCCCCGACTTTCCTGAGCAGCCCCAGACCTCATCCACATCACGACGTGCCGAATTTTTGCGTCGAGTCATCACGGCGGATCGGCAGCATCACGGCAGCCCCTGACCCCGAGAGGCGACGAATGTCACATTTTGATAGCCCGGTGGGTGGTCGTCCATTTCTACTTGACCGACCCTCCGACATGCTCCGACATGTTTCAGCGAGTTTCTCGTCGGTGGCCATGTCACAGAGGGAAAGGTAACGAAAGGACTTGGTGCGATGGGCACCATCTTGATTGGACCGCCATTCTTGGCTGCGTGCTCCGAAAGAGGGGGACTGCAGGACGAACTGACGCGAAGTCGACGTGAATCTGTATCTCGGCTCCCGGCATAAGACATTGGCTGAGGCCGCGATTCTGTACCTCGTGGGCTGGGCTCCTTGGTCGTCCATGGTCGTCCTTGGTCGTCCTTGGTCTTCTCTTTGACCCCTCGCCTGTTTCTGTGAAACTTTCAACACCCCCCGGAAACCAGATCCAACAAGAACAAAATCAAGCAGAGAAGAAGGGTCCAAGAGACGACGAGAATGGTCAAACACCTCTTCGTCCCGCTCATCCTGTCCCTCTCCGCCGTCCTCATCGTCCGCTCCCTCCTCGTCCGATGGCGGCGCCACCTCCATCGCTGCCGTCTTGGCTGCCAGCCGCCGCGGAAATACCCGCATCGCCTGCCCTGGCTCCTCGATCCCCGGGGCCGCGACCTCCAGCGCCGGCGTCTCGAGGGCTGGATCCAAGGTTGCTACAACGGGCTCTACCAGGAGCAGTTCCTCGCGTGCGGGCCCACGTTCGAGGAGCGCTCGCCGACGGGCACGCTGCTGTGCACGACCGACGACGACAACTGGCGCACCATCCTGGCGCTCCGGGCCGATGACTACACCAAGGAGGAGTCGCGGAGCCGGATGATGATGCGGTTTACGGGGCCGGGCATCTTGACGAATGAGGGGGCCGCGTGGCGCCGGTCGAGGGACTTGATCAAGCCGCTTTTCGTGCGGGCGGAGCTGAGTGATGTGACGCGCTTCAAGAGGCATGTTGATCGGCTGATGGACGTGTTGCCGCGGGATGGACGGACCGTGGACCTGATGCCATGGATAGCGAAGCTTGTGAGTGGTTTCATCTTCTTCATCTTCATATTCATCTTTTTTCTTTCCTCTTTCTTTTCTTTCCTCTTTCCTCTCTTCTTTCTTCCTTAATTCAGTGCATAGACCTTATACTGACAAAGGAGATAATGCCCAGTTCCTCGACAGTAGCACCGAGTTCGTCTTTGGCCAATCATTTGACTGCCTCGCCGGCGATTACGCCGAGGCTGAGGAAATGCTCAGAGCCTTCAAGGCCTGCCGCAAGAGTCTCGGCAAGAAACGCATCGCCCGCAGCATCAGGCTCCCCTTCTTCCGCGACGCCGAGTTCGAGCGCAACGTCGGGATTGTCCACGCCTTCATCGACCGTCAGGTGGAGCGCGCGCTGCGTCAGAGCCGCGACAAGACGCTCGATGACGACAAGGGCGGCAACGACAACGCAGCCCGGGAGCGCTACGTCCTCCTCGACGAGCTGGTCAAGGCGGTGTCGGACCCCGTCGTGCTGCGCCACGAGACGCTGCACGTCTTCATGCCCTCGTTCATGAGCATCTCCAACATCTTCTCCTCGGTGCTGTTCCATCTCGCCCGGCGGCCCGACATATGGACCGAGCTGCGAGCCGAGGCCCTCGCGCTGGGCGACGAGCCTTTGTCATTTGAGCGGATCCGGTCGCTGCACTCATTCCGGAACGTCTTCTTCGAGGGCCTGCGAGTCCACGGAGCATCGGGCCGCCTCAGCCGCACGGCCGTCCGCGACACCGTCCTCCCGCGCGGCGGCGGCCCGGACGGCATGAGCCCCGTCCTCGTCCCCCGGGGCACACGCGTCATGCTGGAGCAGTACGCCAAGCTCCACGACCCGCGCGTCTGGGGCGACGACGCCGATGTCTTCCGGCCCGGCCGCTTCCACGGCCGCCGTCTGGGCTGGGACTTTGTGGCCTTTTCGGGCGGCCCGCGGATCTGTCCGGCGCAGCAGCAGGCCATTACCCAGTGCATATACCTGCTCGTGCGGCTGGTGCGCGAGTTTTCCTTTATGGAGAACCGGGACCCGTGCTGGGAGTTTGTCGAGGCCATGAGCCTGGTGTCGGAGAGCAGGAACGGGGTGCTGGTTGGGCTGGGCGAGCCGGAAAAGAGGACGGTCGCGGTGTAGGGAACCAAACCAACGGTGGTTGTGGATGCAGAACAAGCCCCGCAGTCCCACGATCTGGGCACGCTCACAGTCTTGGGATCCTTTTTTTCCTTACCTTTACCACTCCACATGGTCACCGGGGAATACCGTTTGTTCAAAAGCCAACAGATGGGGAATGCAGGAATATCTCTACATGTATATCTCGTTTGCGTAAAGAGCAGACCGCACAATTCCCTCGTTTATACCTCATCTCACATGCTTGGTAGTCTGAATATCCTTGTTCGCGCTTCCTCGTCCTCCCTTGTGCTTGTTTTGACGATACTCTTCTGTACCTGTGAATTTGTCCCATGTTGTTTGCATGTTTCGTCTAGACAAACAGCCTCGATTCCTGTCTGGATATGTGCCGTAGAGCTGATCACGGCCAGAAGCACGCCGGTTGTGGAAAATCTCGGCGCACAACTGCTCAACGATGTCATTGCGACTATTTGTTTTTCTTTCCTTCTTTCCTTCTTTCCTTTCCTTTCCTTTTCTTTCTTTTCTTTCTTTTCTTTCTTTTCTTTCTTTTCTTTCTTTTCTTTCTTTTCTTTCTTTTCTTTCTTTTCTTTCTTTTCTTTCTTTTTTTTCTTTTCTTTCTTTTCTTTCTTTTCTTTCTTTTCTTTCTTTTCTTTCTTTCCTTTTTTTTCTCCCTCCTCTTCTTACAAAACTTGGCAAAATTCACAGAAAAGCAGCGGAAAACTCAAAACACACTCCCCCACAAACCCCCCCAAGCAAAAGCTGCTCCCTTTTCTACCGCGGGGCATCCTCGGGATACCCGTTCACGTCCTTGGCCGTCTCGCCACGGCGCCCGCTCCGGGAGGCGGCGCCCGGGAACCGGGAAGCATACTGGTTGATGGCCTTGCCGGGAGGCAAATTGGGACAGGTGCTCAGGAAGCCGCTCAGGGCGGGCAGCAGCTTCCCCGTCAGGAGCTCGAGGGCGTCGTCCAGCAGCACGCCTTGGACGAGGCGGCCCAGCGACGAGGGCACCTCGGCCTGGATGTTCTGGGCGAGAAAGCAGCCCAGGCGGGCGGGGTCCTGCAGATCGGCGAGGACGTTGACGAGCCCGCCCGAGATGTCGCCGAGGTTGATGCCCTGGAAGGAGTTGACGGTGCCGGTGTTGCCGCCGATCTGGCAGGTGGACGGGTGGGCGAGGCACTGGGAGGCGACGCCGAGGACGATGTCGACGAGGGTCCAGGGGTCCTTGTGGCTGCGGCGGTACCAGTTG
The DNA here is from genome assembly GCA_018360135.1 of Claviceps sorghi. Classification (NCBI taxonomy): domain Eukaryota; kingdom Fungi; phylum Ascomycota; class Sordariomycetes; order Hypocreales; family Clavicipitaceae; genus Claviceps; species Claviceps sorghi. Next base: position 823 of record SRPV01000595.1, on the reverse strand, counting down.
TCGGGGATGCGCTCCTTGCCGTAGGCGTAGGTGCGGGAGCCGTCGGGCTGGAGCGTGTAGGAGAAGAAGGCGTCGAGGACGCCGTGCTCGAGGAAGCCGCGCGGGTGCTGGGCCGAGTGGTTCGCCATGAGGGCCCAGACAAAGGTGTGCGCCGCGGGCGTGAAGCCCAGGCTGGCGACGGCGGAGGCGAAGTAGTTGGGGTTGGTGGCGATGGAGTGCAGCTTGCGGTTGTGCTGGTGCTCGGCGAGCACCGGGGCCGTGATGAGCCCGTTGGCGCGCCGGTTGGACAGCTCGAGCAGCTGGTTGTAGAAGACGGGGTACGACGCGCAGTTGGAGTTGTTGGTCGGGGCGAGGAAGTCGCCCCTCGTGATGGAGGCGTCGCCCTCGGCCTTGAGGTGGCCGTAGCCGCAGAGCCCGCTGGGCACGCCGAGGAGTTTGTCGCCGAGCGGGCCGAGGAGGGCCACGTCGTGCGAGGCGTAGCCGATGGACCATCGCTGCGAGAGGGGATCGCCGTCGAGGAGCGTGGCCAGGAGATGCAGGACCAGCGTGGCCGTCTGGTCGAGCCCGTAGGCCTCCCAGAGGCCCTTGTTGATGCTTTCAAAGGTGGCGATGCCGTCGCGGGGGATGTAGTTGTGGTTGGCGGCGGCGTTGAGGCCCGGGCAGGGACCGCGGATGTCGTTGGGTCCCGGATCTCGGTATTCGTGGTCGCCGTGGACGGAGACTAGCTGGGCCTCGGGGTCGAATTCCGCAAAGAGGGCATGGTTGGGCGTCCCCGGATGCTCGGGAAAGGGGACCAAGGGGGGCACGGCTTGACCTGGAGGTT
>SRPV01000594.1:0-16473 GCA_018360135.1 Claviceps sorghi | reverse complement strand
ACCAAAAAAAAAAAAAAAAAAAAAAAAAAAAAAAAAAAAAAGCTTGCCCAGCAATTCGTCGCATCCTTGCACTTTGTCCACATGAGGCACGACCTCCAGCTCTTGGGACCCAACGATAAAATCCGCGATGTCAAGCAAGATCCTCACCATAAAGAGGGTACGTGGCTTTGTCGTCTTTTCACTCGCCCAACCCGTCCCTGTACGTGTCCGCTGCAACTGAAACTCTGAGAGCAGTCGATTCTCTTCCCGCCCACGAATTTGCCGCTGGGCTCAAGGAGTTGGCGCGCGACCTCATCATCAAGGAGCAGCAGATCGAAGTCCTCATCTCCAACCTTCCCGGTCTCGACAACAGTGAGCATGATCAGGAGCGCAACATCAAGGACCTGGAAGAGGACTTGAAGGCAGCCGAGGCGCAGAGGCTCGAGGCCCTCAAGGAAAAAGATGAGATACTCGGCCAGTTGGACGCTGTCATTCGCAGTGTCCGGCGACCGTGAATGACGGACGCACCGTGGCTTGACATGTATGCTTTTTATGCCTTTGTGCCTTTCTGCCTTTCTGCTTTTTATGCTTTTTTGGGGGAGGGGGCTTTTGGCATCGGTCTTTGGTTCATCATGGCATTAGCGCCGGAGTTTTGGCCATTTTACTACAGTCATCTTGTTTATTGTCGCGCTCGAATGACGCCAATATGCCTTGTGGCATCGTGCTAGTCTAACTCAAGTGCGCACAGTGCGCTTCATGGCGGAATGACGGACGAGAGCGAAGCGAAATCAAGCAGGCGACGACTTGAAGAACTGGGGCAGTATGTCCCGCAACTCCCTCAAATGTCGAATTTGATGTTGCGATGCCGGCTGGTCGGGCGTAGGAAGGCTTTCTTCGACGAGATGGACGGCCGTCCAGCCAAAATCTTTGGCCTTGGCGCAATTGAGATACGAGTCATCTGTGGGTTTGTCAGGTTAGAGGACGAGTCTTGCCCCCGCGCGCGTCTACGATGGCCGTCTGCACCTACCGACGAAATAACAGTCCCGCACGTCACCGACACCGGCTTCTTGCATGGCCTTCTTGTACATGTCCGGGTGAGGCTTGCAGATGAGTGGTTTCCGGGAATAGTCGCAAAACGTCAGTCCGTCAAACAAGTCGTCGACGCCGAGCAAGCGAACCACTCTCCTGGCATGTGTGACGTAGGCGTTGGTGAAGAGCCAGACCTTGGCCTTGGACCTGTCTATGTCTTGCAGCAGTCTCCTCAGTTCCGGGTCGGGCTTGATGATGTCCTGAAGGGGCAGCGCGTCATCCACCTCGGCGTTGTATGCCAGAGGATCGATTTTGTGGTGGCGGACGAGGCCTTCTATGGCAAGTCCATAATTCGTGTAGTACTCCTTGTGAAGCCTGACGGCCTCATTCCACGGCAGCTCCAGATGCTTGGCAAAATACTTGTCGATCAACTCCACCATCAGGTCCTGGACCTTGGTGCCTTGGCGTACAGTTAGCGATGACGCTTCCCGTCACGGTTTATAAAGGAGGATCTTGGAGGGGAGGGCTCTGTTTATCTCGTGTGGCACTGACTTTGAGAGTAGAGACAGTTGTCGATGTCACTGAACATGTCATCATTTTAGTTTTGTCCATTTCTATTGTTGCAAAGAAAGAAAAGAAAAAGAGTACATGGAAAAATAAAAAATAAAATAAAAAGAAGAAAGCCGTGACGCCCAGACTCACAAGAAAAGGACTGGCTTGCCGGCCGGCGTCCCATTGACCGCGGCCATGTTGCGGCCAAGATACGTACAGTACGCGGGTATGTAGGTAGGCGACCTTGTATCTCAGGAGAAAGTGCGAGCACTTGAGGTCCGGGGACAGATGGTAATGAACCAAGCAGCTCAAAGGCCGTTTGGTCCGGAGAGCGGTTTGAACAAGCGATCGTCTCGGCAGAGGAGGACTGATGCCGGCAGCCAGATACCTCATTCAGGTATGCGTGTGGACAAAAATGCCCGGCGTGACTCGGCCAAACCAAACTGGGAGTGCGGTGATGTAACACGGAATGGGCAAGATGGGAGGCAAATGCCTTTTGAAGAAAGAAATGAAAAAAAAAAAAAATAAGAAAAATAAAAATAAAAAAAATAAAAAAAAAATCAAGCACTCGCCTTGCACGCTGCGAATTGCCGATTTCTGTTCTTTCTATTCCTTCTTCCTTCCCTTCTGTCCTTTTGCTTTCTTGGTTTTTTCAATGGCACACGCCTAATTGTCAAAACAGAATGAATGACCACATGCATGGTCCACCACCCGTCACCGCTGCGGGAGTAACTAAACATGCGGTAGTAGATTTTTAAATACCAAGTAGGAGCTAACCCTGAAACGGACGAGGTACCCGCTATTTTTATGTAAGTGTACAATACACCCCTTGAATGATTATAGGTGTGTATAAGCCCCACTTTTTGCAGGTGGCAGGTTCCTTCTTAACAGTGCTGCCACTTAGCGAGTGATCCGTGCGCACACCCCGCAGGCTTACAGCTATTAAGGCGGCATATAAGAGATATTTAGGGTATTAACTAAGGTCTGTAGATACTTTTCTGCCTTAATAAATTATATACTGTTCAATATACCTTCCAACCCTAGCTTATATTATCGCTATTTCTAAAGCGACGCCTGATTGGCCTAATCACCCCTGCGAAGTCACGACCTATAATCATTCAAGGATTGTACTGTACTTGCCTGTATTTTCTATAAGCCTTACGCGCTTAGCGTAAGCTCTAGCCAGCAGACTATATAGAATTATCGTAGACCGTAATAAAGCCTCTTTATGTACAAAAAAAAAGGGCCTATACCCCAGTTTTCTATCAAAAATCCAAGTACCCCCGATTTAGGCTCGGTGTGATTGGCTCACCAGCCCTTTCGTGACCTCGTTGGCGCCTTCGCACATCCAAAGGGACTGCATGTTTAGTTATTCGTTTGCCCCACCGGTTGACGCGCCAGCGTAAAATTCTGCCCTGCACGCCCCACACCGCCTACTTGTCCGCTAATCAACGTGCATTGATCTCCTTTCGTCCATCTCCTTGCACTGGCCATCACAAGACGTATTATTTCGACCACCATAACCACAAGAGTCTTTCATCGACGAGCGCGCCTTTGAAGCTGCATCATGGACAGTTTTCTCATAGCTTCCTTGATGAGTTGATATCTTGCGAGTGCTATTTCCTCTTGGCATCATCACTGCGAAAGCCAAGGCGCAAAAGAGCCCTTGTGTATCTTGGGTCTGGGAGGAGAGAGTTTGGCAACCAGACCGGGCGAGACATGGCCCAAACTGCATCAGCAGCGTCGTCTGTCCCCAGCGACGGGCTTGAACTGGCGAAGCTGTCCGAGAGGGAGGTGTTTGAGCTTGGGCAGTACGAGAAGATCATTCAGCTTCGCGATGTTTTCCTTGCTCGCAGACACCCCACGACCGCTCGTCCGCACGGCTCCAACGCGTCTCTTGATTCGAAATTTCCTGGACCAAATGCTGCAGACTCACGGGCGCATCTCGTGTCGTCTGACAAGCACGGCTCTGCACCCGCAGTGCCTAGTCAGCCTCGGGTTGAGGCCGAACCCGAGCTAGACTCGAGAAATGCTGAAAGATCCCCTCAGCGTGTCAACGCCGAGTTGCAAGTACAGAGAGAACGATTGGAGCGTGCTTTGAGGGACGAGGTTGAGCAACTCCGTGTTGACAAGGTGGCCGCTTTCGCTGAGCCTTCTGCAGAGCTCGATTCTTCTGACGTGCTGGCCAAGGCTCTTGCTATAGTTGAAGCCACGGCAGCTTCTGCCGTCGATGGCGAGAACTCGAACGCCAATGCCGAGCCTGCGAGTGACTCTTTCGACGAAAGCACGTTCTACTCGTCTCGTCATGATACTCCCGAGTCCCATCTTGTGTCGCTGATACGTAACTCGTCGCAACATGTGCAAGCTGCTAACCTTGATCCGCAACACCAAGGAATTTCGCGGCCGATTAGCATAAGCATACAGCCGCAGCCGCAGCCGCAGCCATTCTTGGAATCGGCTGCTGATACCGCCAAAGTTGCCGAGCCGCCAGTCGCAACTGAGCGAAGCAATCCTCCCATGACGGACGCAAAGTTGACTTCGCAGGCGAGATCTTTTGAACATGGACTAGCTACTGACGTTCATCCGCAATATCAAGGCGGCTCACAGCCAACTGGCCATCTGCGGCAGCCGCAGTTGAACTCGAGCTTCGTTGCTGTCCCTGCTCAGGTTACCCAGCTTGCCCCGACAGCCGGCAGGAGCAATCATTCTGTCACGAATCCAAGCTTGACTTCGCAGATGAGTATTGTTCCCGGCCTCAACAACTATGTTCAAGCCACAGGCACCTCAAAAGATCTTACCCAGACCGTGAGCGGTGTTGCTAGCCGATCAGATGCTTCCAAGCAAGACGATTCGCGGACGTTCATGTCCTCCCACATGCCCACAAGCAGCAGCACCCAAGCTCCTCGCCATGGCGGCCTTGAGACTCACCCTCCATCCCCCCTTGTCCGAAATCATAATACTCTGCAACCCGTTGCTCCACAGCCAACGCATCCGTCTTCCATCCGTGCGTTAACAGTAGCATCTCCAGTTGTTCATGACACTGCTCATGCTGCGAGTCATCGTAACGCTGTTGCAACACCCGCACAGGTCATTACATTGCGGAGCGAGCAGAATGGCGGCACAAGTCCTGACAGTTCATCGCAAAGTGGCGGAAAGAAAAAGGGCAAGGGAAAAAAGAAGAGGAAACAGAAGAGGAAGACTGCCGCGCAAGGTGATGTTGGTCCGGAGAATATGCCGGTCATCAAGCAGGAGGCCCGGTCGCCATCTCCGCTCAGTGTCCCTTCATACATCCGCCCAAGTAAACGCGCAAGACACGTGCAGGAGCGGTCTGCGGTACACGAGTACGAGCCCAGCTACGGTCCAGCCAGTGCACACGGATCCGGAGTTCAGTATGTCTCGCGGCCAGCCGGAGAGCACGTCGTGCCGGTAGGCCCTGTTGCAGCAGCTGCCTATCAACCGCCTTACAGCTCTGCCGCGAACGGAGAGGCACGGTACGGCGGCGGCCGACACTACGATGAACAGGCGATGGCGAGTGAAGGTCCTCGGCACCATGAAGGTCATGGCCTTGATCATCCGACCCACTACCTCACCAGAACGGCGCCGGCGCCGGCGCCGGAAGCAGTCCCTCAAGTCATGCTGGCTGGATCTCGCTCCGTCAGTTCGCGTCCGTATCGGGACTATCAAGACGGCGTACGCATGTCGACTCATACAGACGGAGAAACGTTCATGGTGCCTCCACGACCCGCGCCGGCCAGGATACTGGTTGATGCCTACGGTCGCGAGTATATCGAGCCATCCCATCACATCCCCTCCAGGCTATCTATGGCCTCTCCCTCGAGACATGGGGAGCATGAAGTTCTGTACGAGCGATTACCCCCTCGGACCGTTTCTCGTCATCCCGTGCCAGGAGCCTACGAAGACGATGGCCTGGTTTACTCGGCACCCGCACCGATGTATGCTTTGCCGCGACGCGTCGTCACACAGCCCGGGTATGCCACTCATGACTACAGAGATATGCGTCCGCGGGAATTCTCGGCCAGGCCTCCGCCGGCGCAAGGAGAATTCGTGCAAGTGTTGGCGCCCAACGAGCGACGATTTGGCGAGGATGGCTACAGCGCAAGGCCTACAAGTGCTCGGCCAGTCGACAGTGTGCGCTACCCCATGCCTCCCGACTACGGACGGGTTCATAGCGTACGGCCTGAAGCGCCAGTCGCGGCAGAGTACGGGACAAACGTCCATCCGGATGGTCGCCGTGAGGCAATACAGCCGTACATGGGAGGATACCATCCTGCCGCGGCGCAGGAGAACCCAATCCAACGAGCTTATAGTGTGCGGCCACCAGAACCTTCCCAGAGCGGGCAGCTTCGGGCAGCGGATGGAGTTGCTTACGGTGAACGGCCGAGGGGTGTTACCCAGGAGATGGTGTATGCAGACGATGCCCGGCGAGAGTATTTCAGGTGAATGGGAGTCAGTCTGGGTCGGATAGACCGACCTTGTGTGTCTGGACTTTTTCTGTCGCAGTATGAGCGGCAGCATGTGGGCTTGTGGCGGAGTTTCTCCCGATTAGATACCCCGGATCAACAAGGACTGCGGAGCAAAAACCATTCTTGGCCAAGGCGGGTACATGGACCAAGTTGTCGTACATAAAATCTAATGTGTATACATACTGTGCATGCATACGGTTCGCGTGTATATACATGTGTATATGAATGCTTTCACGTGGACGACCAGGAGACACACTCTTGTCAAGCGCGGGTCCCGTAGTTTGTCATTTTCAGAAATCAAGGCCATCCGTCGAGGCTCGTGCAGGGGATCATTCTGCCTGCTTTGCCCCGGCGAAAAACACGAGATGCATATAACGAGGCACGCAACAGGGTGGCGTGATTGGCTTGCGGCGGCCAAGAACGTCTTTGGCCACGCGCCTACTAGGTTGTGCTGGCGTGCCGAGCTTAACGAAGCGGGTTGCGGACTTTGGGCTGTTGGGGGGGCGCGGAGAACCTGCCGGGCAGGTTTGGCTTGGAACCGGCACTTGGCTTCGGTGGTATTGCTTTTGCTTCTTGTCTGTCGTTTTTCCTCCCCTGGTCTTGGAAAAAGGCGGAAAGAAGAACAGTCTCGGGCGGTGGTTTCCACGGCAGACACATGTGTAGATACCGGACAAAGGGGGGAGAAATGACACGACGGACATGGACATTTGATATGGCAGTCTGGTGGCATGAGACGGTCCCGGATCGACTCGGCATGCACACGTGAATACGTGCATGAAGTGCTGGCAAGTCGGAATGACGGGCTGCTCCGCGTGTCCGGTGCAGGCAGGAATGTAACGGTCATTGCGCACGCCAGCAGCAAATGACTAGCCGAAAAGCCTGCGACGGCTTCTTTTTTTTTCTTCCCCTTTCCCTCAAGGAGCGACTATTTGATGGCTCGGTGGAAGGCCTTTTTTTTTTTTTTTTTTTTTTTTTTTTTTTCGAGGGCGTTCACCTCTACGTGAGCCGCTAGTCCTCTGCGGACCAGGCAAGGCCGAACGGCTTGATTTGCTCTTCATCGAAGCTCCTTCCCAGCTTAGGGGGGGAGTTGATCTCTGGCGGAGGTCTCGTGCATACTCTTGGGTGCATAGAGTATGAAGTATGTACATATTGCCAGATACCATGTGCACTTGTACAATGTACTGTATTGGAACCGGAACCGACCTTCTCGCCGACTCTACTCGTGCTAGTCGCACCCCGTAGATGTGCATCTCGGCTGTGTGCTGCTGTGTACGGAGGCGGTATTCTGTGCTCCCCTTTGAGACAGTTTGAAGACACGTCCCCTTTTTTTTCTTTTTCTTTTTCTTTTTTTTTTTTGCCCACTTAACCTTTTCTGTCACATGCCAGAGAAGGAATGAAACAATCTGCCCCAGAGGCCGTGACTGTGAAGAGCATCCCCAGGGTCGGGGCGTCTGCCGTGCAAGTTTGCAGTGCGTGCCTTTGTTTCCTTCTCTTCATGGTTCCTGCGCAAATGGGTGGGTGTTCATCGTGCGGCCGTGACGAAGGAGAGTCCTTGCTCGTCCGTACCGGTGTCTGGCTCCCCAAGGGGGGTCCGGCGTCTTTGGCCCGGCGTGCTCTGGTGCGGAATCGTAGCTGGAATCTTGGAATCCGGAATCCGGAATCCAGAGGCCACCGGGCTTGGATTTCGGTGCGGCGCGGGCTGCCAAGGCATTCCAGACGAGTTTGGAGCTTGCCGTTCGGTGTTGGGTCCAAGGCGGATGACATGCTGCGGGAAAGGGTTATGATGACTAAGTGTTTCAGGTGTTTTAGCTTAGTAAGCATGTTGTTGAGCATTCGATCTAAAAAACTATTAACTAGGCTTAGGGTTAGCATGTAGGCTTTTAGCTTCGTAATTGGGCTTGAGGCCAAGGCTTATATTAAGCTTGGTCTTTATAGAATTTAGACCTTTATGGTTGACCTGATCAGCTCGGCGCCAGGGCGACATCGTGTGACGGTGGTGGTCGAAACCAAGATTGATCATGAAACGGGTTGCACAACGTGGACCGTGAGTAATTCCGAACCCTTTCCACACCGAAGCTGCATGGCAAAACGTTCGGAATTACCAATTTGTTGGTGACGGGAGGATCGCACCTTCCAAGATGGAGAGCGATTCCTTTGCGAAGGTAGGTAGGTACCTAGTAGTAGGTACTTTACTCAAGTACCCGCTATGTACCCGATACACAAAGTGCTGGAGGTGCATTTTGCTCACATCGTCGCCTCTCTAGCATCAGACCACATGCATATCCTCCGCTGCTCCCCCCCCCCCCCCCCCCCCCCCCCCCCCCCCCCCCCCCCCCCATCCCTCCCTGTCCCAGCTCTTGTCCTTTCAGCGTTATCCTGCTTGTGCTGACACCTGTCCCGGGTGGTGGGCGGAGCACTCGGTGCGCGCAACGACAAGAAGTCCGTCACCAGTTACTGCTTCCTTGCAGTTGTTGGTTGGATGGACTAGGTACTTACTTACCTAAGGCACTGCTTTTACTCGTCAAGTAGCCCTGAAATCGGCCTGGGCTGAACGGCTCTTCTCTGCGCTAGCTGGCCCTAAAGTGTCAGGTTACTGGTGTGCTACCGGCCTACAGGTAAGAAGCACCACCATGTACTTGGGTACTGGAGTATCTGGCTCCTTGTATGACCCGGCCTTGAATGTTGACAGCGTCCCAGATCAGACACGACCAGACACGACCAGACACGACACGACACGACAGCCGGGCGCCCACGATCGACGCGCTGCCGACGCAATCAATACCTGCACTCGGCTGTGCCAGTTTTGGGCCAAGACCGTGGACCTTGTCTGGTCGTTGATTCTAATGCATGTCTTTGTTTGCCAGTGCTGTCACTGCTAACCACCAGACACTTACTGAAACCCCTGCTGGACCACTCAAGTCTGGTCAAGTGTCAACTTCCAATCCGCCCATCTGCAGGTGCCCAGTGCCCAGTGCCCAGTGCCCAGTGCCCCGTGCCCAGTGCCCAGTGCCCAGTGCCCCGTGCCCCGTGCCCGGCCCACGTCAGCTTGCCAGGCTTGGGATGGGTACCTCGTACCGAACCAGTCCCAGTCCCCGTCCCAGTCCTCAGTCCTCACTGACTCCTCAGTCCACTCCCAGTCCGGCGTGGTTGGTGTTGTCCTCGTTTTAAGCTCCACTCCTCCGCTCTCCATCCTCGACGACTCCATCCGTCGGAACCAGACTCCTCCTCCTCCTCCTCCTCCTCTTCCTTGTCTTCCTCCGTTTTATTCGACACCACCAGCACACGACCAGCTTCGCACGAAAGGACGACTTGGGAAGAATCTTGCCGGTTGATCCTTTTCTTTCTTTCTTTCTTTTCCTATTCTCTTCTTTTTACCCTCTCCACCTGCGTTTTCATCCCTTGGGTTCTTTTGATTTCCTTCCCTCCCAAACTCAGCTTCTCGTCTTCGATACTCCGATACCCCCTCCCCCCCCCCCCCCCCCCCCCCCCCCCCCCCCCCCCCTCCTCTCCCACCGCCCCCTTCCCTTTCGCCATCTTTCTCGACGACCTTGCTTCCGGTTCAAGATCAGTCTTCATCAGCTCATTCATTCGACCCTATTCGGACGGCTGGCGCTTTCTCCGTTCTGATACCCAAGTCTTGCCTTCGTCCCAATTCCACCACGATCCACCGCCGGGACCATCGCATGTTGCCCCTTTCGCACCCGTCATAGTTTTCCCCCTTCCTCGCCCTCCGCCGACAGGAAGTAGCTTCCATCCCCGTCTTACGTCTTCGTCTGTCTCTTCCTCATCATGAATAAATTGGCAAACATGCGTCACTGGTCCGAGCGGATGAGCCCCAATTTTGGAATGGGCCGTCCCAATATGCCCTTGAATGGCCTGAATCCACACCAGAAGAACGCAGCCCAGCCCGCCGGGTCCATCAGCTTACCGCAGGCTGCCGACACTACCATTCACTATTCGTTCAATGTGCCCTTTGCCTCCGACCTAGCCGGTCCCGACACCGAGGATATTGTTCACGCCACGACCGATGCCGTACTGCGGTGGACGCACCCCGCTGACGCCCCCGATGACGTACAGGTTCATGAGCTGCCAGTCCATGCTCAGAACTTGGCCAATCTCAGAAGACTGTGTCTAGATTTGTCTGTTGGTCCGCTCCCTATTGAGGCCCACGTCATTTCTTCGTCGCCCAAGAGCGGAAGAGGTCAAGCTACCACTGTCTGCCTTTCGGGCTCCCTCGAGCTGGTCAATAAGAGTAGAGAAACTATCCTCAACGAAATTCCCATCGCCATGGTATGTGTGCCCATCCCAGAGTCGCATCGAAGAAGCTTTTGCTTTTGCTTTTGCAGCCTATTCGTCTGTCCGGCAGCTCCGTTTCATCGTAAATCTCGTCTAATTTCTTTGAAAATGTACAGCGATGTACAACTATCGACATTGATGGAAGCTTGGTCTGTGATCTCAACGCCGGTGTCCTCAAAAAGCCGGTAGTAGAAAATCTGGACTTCATCTCGACCTTTTGTGGAGTGGATATCTTTCTCCTGGGTCCCAAGTTGACTCCCATGGTAGATGGCATGACGGGTGATTCGGAGATGCGGATGGACCAAAGATGGAGAGTCGCCATCTACGGAGATATTCTCTCTTCTGAGCACGCCAAGGCTCGAGTCTTGATCCACATTGATACTTTGGTACGTTTGGCGCGGATGACGACTTCTTCTCTTTTCCTTCTCCCTCTTTTCTCTTTCCCCGAAAAATGCTTTGGTCCCTCATGCTCTCAAGCACGTTCACTGACGCTTTGCTTTGCAGCTTGGCCGTGTCATTGATGTCACGAGAATCGAGCTATCCCTGCATCAGCTCGTCTGTGGCCGTCATCGCAAGAACATCAAGTTAATCGAATCATCTACCGGGACTGCCATCTACTTCCCGCCGTTATTCTCTCAGATGTATCGATACTGTCCACAGAACGCTACACGTCGAGATCCAGCAGATATTTTCATCACTGGTGAAACTCCTCAGGCAATTGAGCTAGCGAAGCAGAAGTTGCATGAGACTGTTTCGAGAATTCGGCTTTATGTCAAGGATGTGACTATACCAGCTGCCAAGATTGACTCTATTCTTCTGGGCCGTCTCGACAAGGTCCGCAAAATTCTTGAGGCCAACGGCACCTACATCATGTTCCCTCCCTTGGCCTGCCAGCGAACCATGGTTCGAGTACAGGGAAGCGAAGGACTGCCAGTCGAACGAACGGTCCGAGAGCTCATGTCCCTGGTAAGCTGCTCTGGTCCTGGATTTTTTTTTTTCCTCTCCTATGTATAGTCCTCACTGACTCTTCCTTTTGTCACCAGGCTGGGCAATTTTACGGTGCCGGGTGGTACTTCCAACAACCAGACGCCAGGCATCAACCTGCTATCCCCGACATACGAACGATGCTGTCGGACATTTGTGCCAATGCGGAGGCAGACCTGTCTTACGACAAGATGAGCTTCACCATCACCGGCTCGGACGACGCCGTCAAATGTGCACTCGCTGTGGTCTCGGACCTCAAGTTTGTCAGGCAGTCCCAGTACCAGATCCGTGTAAAGATTGAGCTAGCCAACGAGCACAAAGAATTTGTCAGCGGAAAGAAGAATGGCAAGATCAACAAGATCATGGGTCAGAGTGAGTCTGGCCAAAAGCTTGAATCTTTTCCATTTAAATCCCATCTGCGGCTGACTAATTGGAGTGAAATAGGCAATGTGCAAATTATTTTCGATGGTTTCAACGAGTATAACTTCAACATTGATGTCATGGCTTCCAGCTATGACTCTATGAAGCAAGGATTGAGTTTGGTGGAACAAGAAATGCCGGCATCCATTTCTTTTCACGTTCCGGATCAGTACCACAAGCGCATAATTGGTATCGGTGGTCAGCATATTCAGCGAATCATGAAGAAGCATTCCGTCTTTGTCAAATTTTCCAATGCCATGGATAGAGGTGGGATGGGGCGCGAGGATGATGACATCAAGGTTGACAACGTCATTTGTCGCACGCCCGCTCGCAACGCCCAGAACCTCGATGCCGTCAAAAACGAAATCCTTGAGATGGTTGACCGTGCCGTAAGTACAATTCAGCTTCCAACTGTGACATAACCACGAGCCAAGAGAAACGAAGAAGAAGGGGACAAAAAAGGAAGACCAGAACTGATGAGAAATACGGCAGGACTCCGAATACACGACCCAAATTGCGAGCATTGATCGGCTGTATCATCGGCAGCTCATCGCTCGACTTCCTGACATCGATGAGCTCGAACAGAAGTTCAACTGCAAAATCAACTTCCCGAGTACTGAGGAAGCTAGCGACGAGGTCACGGTCACCGGCCCTCAGTGGCAAGTGCCTCACTGCGTGGACGAGCTCCTGGGAATGGTTCCCGACAAGCACGAACTGGTCCTCGCTCGCACGGCCGAGCTGGTCAAGTTTCTGGAATCACCCAATTTCGCCACCGAGCTGGTATCAAAGCTCAAGGCTCAGTACGAAGTGGAGGTGACGGTGCACCAGAATCCTGACGAGCTCACAGAGGACGGATCTCCCACCATGACGCTGATCTGGGGGTTCACGCGTAACAACGCCGGCGGTCTACGCGATGCCATTGACTTTCTGCAGGCCCAAATGGCCGCTGCTACAGTCGAAGCAAACATTGTCAAGGGATCTATTCCGCGACCCGTTTCCGATTCTTTTGAAGACTCCCTGCAATATTTCGACTCCAAACTTCTGCAGCATGCACCTACTTCTTCCTCTACAACCGACTCACCCGTGAAGACGGGATTCGGAGCCGACGTCGCGCGGGAACGAAGCAGCATCCTCGACCGTCTCCGCAAACCCGGCAGCATGACATCCATTTCGGCGTTCCTTGACCGCAGAAAGAACAGCGCCCATTCCATCAATGGTAGCTTCTTCAAGGCATCTAGCAACGTCTCCAAGTCTTCTCTCATTTCCATTGAGTCTGCACGTAGTTTCAATGCTGATCGCAATCCCTGGAACGACAGCGGAGTCAATTTGGCCGACGAAGACAACCCCTGGACACCACGGCCGCTCAGCAAACACATGGACAACAAATTGATGATTCCTCTCCCCGGCGACGTGACACCTCGCCACAGCACCCGCGCCTCTGCAGACAGTGGCCGACCATCTACTTCTCACTCTTTGAATTCAGGATACCCGGGCCCCATTGGCCCTTTTCGCTAGACTTGTCCCAAGCTAGAAAACGACTACGTGCGAATACCCCTGCTGGATATACCCACTCGCGCTAGCAAAGATTAGTCTTGAACGTTTCATTCTACATGGGCTGATTTCTTGTGCATTTGTCTGTTCTTTTCTTCTTCTTCTTTTTTTTTGGGGGGGTGAGGAAGAGAGAGATGTAACATGTGATTCGAGTTACGTCTATGTCGTCCTTGTTTATGCTTGGCAAGTATTTTACGAGATGATTGTTTTCTTTCCTTTTATGGTTTTTCCTTCTTTCTTTCTTTTTTGGTTCTGTTTTGGGATGGTGCCAGTCTTGATGACTCGGGAAGGCCCTTGTTTTATACCCACAAGTTCAACAGAGCAAAGCAATGGCCGCGGCACAAAACTTGAAGAAAATACCCTGGTTCAGATGCGGTTGGTGGAATAAGATGTGTTGGGCTCCTGATACGAATGTATTTCCCTCCTTTAGAAGCTTGTTGACCCAGGCTACAAGAAAAGCGGATTGTGTGTGCAATGAGGTTTGGAGAGCGAAACATGCGATGTACACGAGACAGCTATGTTGGGTATGACTGGTCAATCGATGGCCCCAAGTGGCTTTTCGTTGAAGCAGGATTCGGGTAGATGTTCGTTTGTGGTGCAGATTGATGCGGCGGTGTCGACTGGGCAACATGATTGATGGAAGATATAGCCCGACTACATAGACGCGTTGCGAGTACCGACCCCGAAGGTTTGCAACCACCCGTTTTTACAGCGGAGCTATGCCCTTGGTTTTTGATGGGGGTGTGATTGCGGTCCGATGGACGTGTGAGACGGTTGGCTTGGAGGACTGCAAGAGCAGGTATACATACTGTGGCGGCTGGTCATCAGGACGTGCCGAGCATGTAGACTTGTTACCTCGAATATACGTGGCGATAACTTTGGAAATCGCTGAAGGAGCTGTTTGCGGAGACATGGCGACGTACGAGACGGTGGTGACCTCTTAACACAACATTGATGCTGGCTGCACTGCGTTCGGATTTGACGGGCAATTCAACGGGTCATGGATAACGAGTCCATGTTGTACACTATCTAGGATTTCCCTTGGGGGCGACATCTTTTTCTTACAAGGCATGTGTGAATGTATACACGAGGATGGGGGGAATTCAGTCACGCCATCAGGGGCCCGACGGCGACGCGCTCTCTGTTCTGCCTCGAGGCCACGAGGCTGGATCGTTTGGCCCGGCGGCGCTGGTCGGCCTCGATCTTGGCGAAGTGGCCGCGGGCGCCGAGTTTCAGCTTGGTGATCATGTCGGCTGCCCTGCCCTTGGTCAGGTCCGAGGCGGTCAGGGGCTCGGCCTTGCCGCGGAACCTGTTCACAAAGTCCAGCTGGCCCTGCGTGGCGGGGAGTTTTCTCCACGGCTGCTTCCGGTGGATGAAGGTGTGCGGGAAGGCGTTGGCGGCGTAGTTGTCGGCGCCGCGGACTGCGTGGTCGAAGGTGGCGGCTTGGAGGATCTCTCGTGGTGCGGCGAAGGGGGACTTGGCCATGCCGGCGGGCAGGGCGCGGATCTCCACGGCTCGGTAGCTTGGCGAGGGGACCGAGGGGGGAGGGGCCACGTCGTGCTGGATGCGCTCGATGCGGATGTAGGAGCCGCTCGGGGCGGAGAGGACGAATCTCTGGGGCCCGACTTGCACCCAGGAGTAGGGGCTGAGGGCGCGGATGTGTCGCTCTCCGGACGAGTCGGCTACCAGGTCCAGAATGGACGAGTAGTCGGTGAAGGTGACGGCGGCTTCGGCCGCGGAACGGTTGTTGTTCTTGCCGAGCGAAGAAGCTGCTGTTTCGGGGTTGTGCGCGTCTTGCTGGGGACGGGACGTCTCGTCGCTTTGGCGCTCCTTCATGCCTCTCATGTCCGCCACGGAAGCCCTGTCGACGAGCTCGTCTGGATCGAGGCCGAAAAGCGTGGGCGTGGTGACGATGCCCGTCTCCAGACTCGAAACCAGGTCGATGATGTGGCAGTTCTCCTTGCCCGGGTGAAGCCGCATGCCACGCCCAATCATTTGCACCAGCAGGTTCCGCGAGCGCGTCGGCCGGGCGAGCACGATGCAGTCAACGTTGGGGATGTCGGTGCCCTCGGTGAAGACGCCGCAGTTGACTAGCACGGGGAATTCTCCCTCCTTGAAGGCGTCGAGTATCGCGCTTCTCTCCAGCTTGGCAGTGTCCCCCGTCACGAAGCGGGCGTCGTAGCCGTAGTCGCGGAATTTGCGCGTGAGACCTGACACATGCGCCAAGTCGACGCAGAAGACGAGCGTGCTTTTCCGGTCGGCCGCCTTGGCCATCCAACTCTTGACCGTCATGTCGTTGACCTCGTCCGTGTTGACCACCTTGGAGAGCTCTCCGGTCTGGAAGTCGCCAAACGCACCGTTTCTGACCTTGGACAGGTTGGCGGACGATTGGACGGTGGTGAAGATGACGTCGGACAGCCATTTGTCGGTGATCATGTCGACATAATCTCTGTGGTAGACAATCTCGTCTATCGCCGCCCCGAGCTTGACGCCGTCGAATCTCGAAAACGTGGCCGACACACCAATGAGCGTCGGCGAGTCTGCCTGCTTCTGGTCCAGCCCAAAGTGCTTCAGGGTCTTGAGATATCCCGGAGCGACAATGTGGTGTGCCTCGTCGACCAGTACGAGTTTGAAGTCGCGCGGCGGGTACTTGTCCAGCCGGTCCTTGGACGTGATGCTCTGCACGCTGGCGATGGTAATGTCTGCGGCTCCCGAGGCGTGAATGGTGCCCATTTCAATTTCGATCGTCTTGTCCGGGTAGGCGAGTTGGCAGTGCCGGGCAGCTTGCTCGACTAGCTCACGGCGATGAGCCAGAATGAGAGTGCGATCGCCGCCGCCATCGCGCCGCGCATTCACCTTGTCGATGAGTTGTGTGAAGACGACCTAAAAGATTGGTTTCCTCAGATGAGCAACGCGGATCTCGGTGACTGACTTGAACATGGGGCGCACTTTTCTTTTCTTTTCTCTTTTCATTTCTTCCTTGTTTCTGTTTTCTGTAGTTCCTCCTCCTCCTCCTCTTCCTCTTCTTCTTCTTCTTCTTCTTCTTTTTTTTTTTTTTTTCTTTTTTTTTTTTTTTTTTTTTTTTTTTTTTTTTTTTTTTTTTTTTTTTTTTTTTTTTTCTTTTCTCTTTTCATTTCTTCCTTGTTTCTGTTTTCTGTAGTTCCTCCTCCTCCTCCTC
>SRPV01000593.1:0-16493 GCA_018360135.1 Claviceps sorghi | reverse complement strand
TGTTCCTCTACAGACGACACAATCGAAGCCCGGCAACGCGGCTCCCAATTCTCCCCTGCGGACTCGCGCTCTCTCGAACTCATGTTCTGCTCGCACCTACTACTCCCCAATGCTCCCCTCTAGACATGATTGGGGAGTGGCTGACATTTACGTATAATGGATAACGACGTGATGGCGAATCAACGATACCTTGGAGTTTGTGAAAATGTGTCTGTGTTTTTTCTTCTTGCTGGTTTACCGGGTCGTGGGGCTTGGTTCTTTTGCAAGAATAGTAGGGTGGATGGAGTGCTGTGGCATGTGCTATATTGTACATAGACCCTGATGTTGTTGGCAATATGAATCTTGTCGTCGTCTGAATAATGTGCAATATTGTACATAGACCCGATGTTATGGCCAATATAAATCTTGTCGTCCGAATAATGTGCTGTATTGTACATGGAGGAACGCCAGATAACATGCCAGAACAGACAATATCCCCCCCGAGGCTCGTAGCCAATGTCCAGCCAGTCAGCGCACCGCAACCAAAGTCGAAAGTCGGGCTTTCAGTTGAGCCCGATTCATTTCGCGCAGCGCGCCTCGCTGTTGAGCGGCCTGGATTGATTCACCCGCAATGACTCAAAGAAACCAGACGTTCTGTATTTTTGATCGCCTTTATTGAGCTTATTAAAAAGGGGGCATGTAAATTCATGGCATGGCAGGATACTATTCGTACAGTCATCGCTCAGCTCTTCCTTTTGCTCTCGCTATCCCGACGCGTCCGGCTTGGGAGCACTCTGTCCCGAACGCTTGGGCCTTTTGAAACACGCAAATTCATTCTTGCTGGCTTCTCTCAACTTCTTCAGCACGCTCCTCATGTCTGGTAGTTCGCTTTGCAGCCTGGCCCGAGCGTCGTTATCCGTTCGCCCATCAAGCTCCTGGTATATCTGGCTTTGCAGCTCCGACGCCCTGTCTGTGGTGTACTGGCTGAGCGTCTGCGCGATGAATTCTACGTCTAGTGTAGCCTGCATGAGGGCCTCGAGAGAGTAGCGTGGCCGGCGACAGAAGGCATCCAGCAGTTGAAGGGAGGTTTGTTCGAGCAGGAAGGAGAGAACTTGGGTCGTGAGAGACGGCGCTGTTGTTGACACTTGCGAGTGAACGAGGACAAGAGAGAGAAGCACTTCGTAGACGTAGGGTTTTGCGGTGGAGGGACGCGTGTTCGGCTCCGGGACCCAGTCTGTGGCGGACAGTCCTGCTTTGATGATTTCGTTGAGGTTCTCCATGGACTGTTTCGTATAGGATTGGAAGAGACGGGCGTCGATTTGGCCAAGGACGTCGCGAATGGTTTTCGACTCGTCCGTCAGCTTGACGGAAAAGGCGTTTTCGAAATGCGCGTTGAGGCCTGGCACGACTTTGGACCGGAGCGCTTGAAGGTTGCTCAGGGTGAGAAGCATACGTATGTTCTTTTCCATTGTGGGCAAATGAGTGTCAGTTCTGAAGAGCAAGAGAAAAAAGAAGAAGAAAAAGAAAGGATAAGGGAGGCCAAGGAACAGAAGAAATGACAGAAAGACGGGGAAAAAAACATACGCGATCGCCTGCATCCAGCGTGCTCTTGCTCATAGCCGTACCGGGGACCAGTGTGGAGAGTATATCCGGGGAAACAGCCCATTCGTCTTCGTTTCTCCCGAGAGATCGCTCTGCATTCTCTACCATACCACTCAGTGCTTTATAAAGAGTCGTGACATATTGGCTGCGCACCATCTGCAGCAGCTTTGTGGGTGGGGGAGACACAATGTTGCCTGCTTCCGGCTTCTCCATGGCCTCGGGAATGTATAGGATTTTCTGCATGCCTGATAGAAGCGCCCCTTCAAAAGCGGAAAATGTGGCTGGCATTCGAGTGACGTCGCCTGAATCAGCAGGGCGCTGCCAATCCTCTACAAACTTGATGTTTTCTGCATCACGGTTCCAGGCGGCACAAAGAGCTATGACACAGCGTTCTCTGGATGCTCCAACGAGAACCTTGAGCTGTTCCGTGACCTGAGGATTCCCCGAGGCAACGGGGCCTAGACTGGCCATCTCCGACGCTCCTGCGCCTACGAGAGCCAGCATCTTGGACAGGTACTCCACGCCACTGATGGAGTTGGACCACGGCGGCCAGAATGCCAGCTTTTCCCACGGCTCGCCCCTGGTTGGCGATGGAGGCGGAGGATGGTTAGAATCAAAGTTGAACCTGGGGTCTCGAAGCGTTGTAGGTGTGCCTGCAGCGCCGGGGGACAGTGGTGACGCGGGCGAGGGCGAGAATAATACCGAAATATCCTCTGGCGGTGCCTCGATGAAGAATGCACTGATATGCTCCCGCAGGATATCGACCAACTCCACCATGCCCTTCTCCAGGTCCTGTACAGCTTGCGCGGAAAGCTGATGGTGAATCCGTGATTCTCCATTGTAGCCCGAGGGGAGAGATTTTTGGGTTCTCCCACTGATGAACCCCCGGGCAGTTTGCCAAAACTCGAGCAGCTCGCCCAGTATTCCCTTGGACGAGATGAGACTGGCCAGAAACGCAAGCATTTTGTCCCATAGTTCGATGACTTCAATAGAGTCTGATGAAGACAGGTGCCCCTCAATGGTCTGACGTCCAGCCGCTCGCAGATAGGATGCCAAGATTCGAGGCTCCGGTTTCTCGCCATTAGCGAGTCTGCGTCGAAGAACTTCTATTTCAACCTTGGTGCGATCTGCCATGGACTGAATCTTGCTCTTTAAATGGTCATACTTGCTAAGCAGCCACACCCAGACAGGATTGTCCTCAACGCCAAGCTCAAGCAGCAGGCCGATGAGCTCCATATGTTGATCTTGCCGCCGTCCGCCTGTATTTTCGGCCCTGACGGAGTGACTCGATACCAGCCGCCTCCAGATATCCTTTTTGAAGCCTTGCATTTGTTGTTCGACGTCGTTCCACATGCGCGCAGCAAGAATCAGCTTATAGAGCTGCGAGTCACTGGGTGTTTGCCCATCGAGATCCCTGGACAGTTGCCGGGCCTCCTCGGCAAAGTTTCTCGCCCGGTTGTAGCTGTCGACTAGGGATTCATGGTCTTTCCGTCTGATACTGTCAGCCACGACAGCACTGAGTTCTATAAGGTCCTTGGATTCATCCAATTCACGTGACAAATTTCGCAGGTGCTTTTCTTTTTCACGTCCACCCAACGCTGGGCCCCAAACATCTTCAGCCTTTGCAGACACGTCTAGCAGAGGTGCTTTGATGCCCATGACGCCATATTCACTCTCCTTGATGAGAGCATTTTTCTTCCGGCTATCAGATATGGGGAGATTCAATGGATTGTTGGGGCCGATGTTGCCACTACTGGTGCGGGAATAGCTGGTGCGACTAGGATGCCGTGAAAGTCGACCCGAGGTTCGTGGTTGGGCAGGGTCCATGCCACGATACTTCATTTCTTTATAAACGTTGTCTATGGTGGCCTTGGCTTTGACGAAACGCTCGAAATTGCTTTCCACGAGAACTTTGAGCGATGCTGACTTTTGATCGATTGATTGCGAGAGCACGTCGAGCCCCCGCAGCAGGGTTTCGGTATCAGCTGTCGAGTGCATTTGGGACAAGAACAGCGCCGGCGAAAAGGACGTCGAGGAGAGCAGAAAGCGGTTTCCTAAGTAGTGGTTGCATAGTTAGAGGGTTTCTGTCCCCCATTCAATAATCATGAGCGGCTGTCAAGAAAGGAACGTACTTAAACGCGGATTTTCTTGCATGGGCAATCCGAGCTGCTTCAGAGATCGCACAACGCTTTCCGAAGTCCCAAGAGGGTCTGATTCGTCTTTTTGCGCAAGACCTCCTAGGCCGCTCTGCGCTTCGATGAAGCTCCTCCTTGCATTAAAGGCGGTTTCAAGGGCCTCATAGCGTGACCGAGGCCTTTCTCGCTTTATAACATGTTCGTCAGCCAATTCCTCCTCAAGCTCGACATCCTTCTCTTTGGGCCACTCCAATGGATACGCAGTTGGAAGCTGGTAGAATTCGAGAATGGTTCGCTCGTCGTTGGCCATGGTTTATGAGTATGAATCAATTTTCGTTCCAGAATTTGCGGCATTCCACCAGTCGCTCTGCAAGTCACGCATCAACGTGCTGTGACGATTGCCTCGCGCCGGCAGCGAGATGGTAAGCTGAGAGGGTAATTCTTCGGGGCCGCTAGCGTCAATTCATTGTCCTTCGAATAAAAGAGCGTTGGCAATCAATGATCTCCTTTGCGGACGCCCAACATTTATGCAGGCCAGGCAGTTGGACGAGGTTGTGAACATGCTGCGTTGCGCCAAACAAGTCGGATTGGAGGTGACCAACCGGCGACGGACCAGCTTGCCTCTCGCCAACCTCGCCACATCAGCCTGAGCAGAAGCTCGCAGGCCTGCGCCACAATCACGCCCCTTGGTTTTTCCTAGCCACTGGCCAGTGGCACGGGCCAAACTTTCAAACCTCTTTTGGTTTTCAGCCTCGTGCAGCTCACGTCAACGATCATGGATCACGGCGGATGGCTCGGCGCGTGCTCACGAAACTCCGACGGCTCCGAGATGGCCCGACCGAAAGTAGCGCAGAAAACCCAACCTCCGCCCACCCCCCAATCCGAAGAAAATCGATCCCCAGCCACACCAAAGTCAAGGCCTAGCCACATCCATCATCTCCTGGTAACAGCTCAAGCACGGAATCGTCGAGCTAAATGTTAGTGACAATTGAGGGCGAACGAACTCGCGCCTAAGCCACACCTCTCCTTTGCGGCTAGTACAGTCCGGAGTCCAGACGGCCTTGGAGAATTTATCCACAACTCGCAGGCCGCTCGGCTTGTTACCTGGAATTCTTTCTATTCCCTCTCCATCCTGCCTTGGACCAGCCTCTGTTTGCTGCTTGTGTCCTTTTCTTTTTGTACCATCGACATCCGATCACGCTCCCGTTCTTCCATATCACGATGCTGGCCATCCGAGCTATCTCTCGCCCTGCCGTTTCGAGACAATGCATGCGCGCCAAGCCCCGCACTGCTTGGGCTGTTGCTGTATGGCCACCGGCAATGTCCAAGCTTCGTTGTTGAGAAGTTTTTGACTAATATCTTGATGACAACAGCGCAGCTACTCTATTGCTGGTGAGCGCGTCGCCAAGTACGAGGGAACCAAAGATGCCAAGGTATGTTTCGCGCCCTAAACGCCGCGGACTCTCATGTCGCCGTCAGCTGGACAACTCTTGTGTTCATTTTTTGTTGCATCACGTCCTGCGACAAAATTCACGAAATGAACAATTTTTGTTCCAGTACCGCGCGACCTGATGATATGTTCCCCAAAGCCGCCTCTGAAGAATAGGGGGAAATGCTCACATCTTTCGTTACAGGGCAACTATCTGGTCAGCTTGATCGAGGGCGACGGCATTGGTCCTGAAATTGCCGAGTCCGTTAAAGACATTTTCGCCGCCGCCAAGGTTCGCATACATCTTCGTTTGCATCTTCAATGCGCAGTTCCTTCAGCGTCCGAATCCATTGACCGTTTGAGACTGACCAAAAGTTGCAACAAATAGACGCCCATCTCTTGGGAATCTTGCGACGTCACTCCCATTCTCAAGGATGGCAAGACTGCCATTCCCGATGCCGCTATCGAGAACATAAAGAAGAACAAGGTCGCCCTCAAGGGACCTCTGGCCGTAAGTCAGCATTGCATAATTACTCGAAAGCCTTGGCCCCATGTGTTTTTTTTTTTTTTTTAAGTTCTTTATTTTTTTTCATCTTTTGACAAAGTTGCTTCTAGACCCCTGTTGGCAAGGGCCACGTCTCTCTTAACCTGACTCTTCGCCGAACATTCAATCTCTTTGCCAACCTGCGACCCTGTCGATCGGTTGCTGGTTTCAAAACGCCCTACGACAATGTCGACACTGTTTTGATACGAGAAAACACCGAGGGCGAATATTCTGGTATTGAGCACGTCGTTGTCGACGGTGTAGTGCAGTCCATTAAGCTCATCACGCGTGAGGCCTCTGAGCGTGTCCTCCGCTTCGCTTTCCAGCAGGCACAGGCGATTGGCCGTACCAAGGTCCGAGTCGTGCACAAGGCCACTATCATGAAGATGTCCGACGGTCTTTTCCTCAACGTCGGCCGTGAGGTTGCCAAGGACTTCCCTGGCATCGAGTTTGATGACGAGCTTCTTGACAACACATGCTTGAAGATGGTGACCGACCCTCTTCCTTATAACGACAAGGTCTTGGTCATGCCCAACCTTTACGGTGACATTCTGTCCGACATGTGTGCTGGCTTGATTGGTGGTCTGGGCCTTACACCATCTGGTAACATCGGCGACGAGTGCTCCATTTTTGAGGCAGTGCACGGTTCTGCTCCCGACATTGCTGGAAAGAGTCTCGCGAACCCCACTGCTCTGCTGCTTAGCTCCATCATGATGTTGCGGCACATGGGCCTCAACGAGCATGCTGCTCGCATTGAAAAGGCCATTTTCGACACCATGGCCGAGGGCAAGTCTCTCACTGGTGACTTGGGTGGCAAGGCTCTGACCCATGAATACGCCGCCGCCATCATCGAAAAGCTGTAAAATGTCTCTCACATCACTCTGGGGCCACGTTACATCGTCACTCTTCGATTACTAGATACCTCCCTACCTCCCTTGAAACAAAAAATTCGCATTAGATGGCCAGGGATCCCCTTTTATGCCTCAACACCAACTATCGACATTTTCCCACATCCCACTGGCTTGTTTCATTATGTCCGAGGCAGTGCCTACATATATAGAGGATGAGCATACCAAGAAAATAGCCGGGGCCATCCTCTTGCAAAACGGCGGCAGCGGCGCTTCGAATTGCCCCTCCCTCTCCCTTTTTTTTTGTTTTGCCTGAATTTGGGCTCTGTCACGCTTGCATGTGCGGCTAATGTAAAAGCCTTGTACTCCTTCCGTATACTGATTTATGATAGAATATAGTCAGTCTTCAATGGCAACACAAAGGACCTTGGGGCTCGATATAAACCGTGGTGTAGCTGCTTGCAATAACCTTCTTGACTTTGCTGTAGCACTTCCATGTCGTCAGCATAAGTCGACATGGCGTTGTGCCGATCAGTGGATACTGATAATGTGACATGAGCGGAGATTCCAGGCCCAGGTCAGCGAGGAGAATTTTTGACTTTCTCGTTCCTTGCCATCTCCACCAGAGTAGGATCAACGTTCACACTTGCTCGTCGGCGATTCTGATACACGATTTAAATAGCATGTGAGTTGGTTGTGACTACACCCTTGGCAGGAACCTTTGACTCTGCCCATCCTGCATCGGGCTATTTTTTCACTAAGAGGATGTGGCTTGGCCGCGAAAAGCTTGATTGACCATGTCGGAGGTTTTGCAGATTTCTCGCCCCATAATCCAGCCATGGGACTTTTTGTAGAGTCTCATTTTACACCGCCAGCTTCGCCACAGTAGCCACATGAATATCACTCCGTCATTGCCCAGTCGAGTATCTGTGCATGTTTCAGCTCATGCACTTCTCAAGGTAAGCTACCCTAGATGAAGCTCATCATGACACCGAAGAGCTATAACGGGACGTCCGGGTAATCAATACACCATGTATACATGTGTATGTATGTATGTATGTTATTCCGTGCTTCGCCTCAAGTGACGCGTCCTCTGGTTCCACGTCCTTCCTGCATGGTCTGGGTAGAATGGCACATCAAAAGTCTTTGGATGACCCAGAGAATGTTATTCGGGTTTCAAGTTCTCATTGTAACGTGACCGCAGCGTGGGGATCCTCACGGGTGGAGGCTCCGCTGGGCAGTGAGCAAATTATTTCTTCTTTCCTTCTAGAAACGAATGGGATCTACCGATGACATGCGGTGAGGTTGGCAGGAAGGACGGGCTTGACAACTTCCCCTCTTCTTTTCCCTCTCCTTTCCCGGGTTCTTTCTCCCTTCTTTTCCGGCTTCTTTTTTACCGAGTTGCTGTTGCGACTCCGGCCGGCAGCCGAGGCCGGATCATTCCCAGCCAACCTGGCTCTGTTTGAAGCATTTGGCCGCGATTCTTCGGCTCGTGGGTCTTCTACAAGGTATTTTTTGAATGTCGAATACACAGATTCGTCGTGGTTTTTATCACACGTGCGAGGTCGCACTCAGCTAACTAAGTTATTATGTAAGGCAGTGTAGATAACTAAGGGAGGAAAAAGATATTAAAACCTTAGGTATCTTTACTTAAGAACCTTATATATAAAGAGTAAAAGGTATTTTAAAGGCCCAAAAAGAAACTTGACCTCTGAAGGTATCCTAAGTCCCTTATTAGGCACATATCATAGTTTTGGTCACGACTGGGATGTTGTGTGCCGGTTTTCCGAGCGACGTGCGTGCTGTGGATACATTTATATGTAGGCATGCATGTATTATTGTACAGAACACATGGATACCTACGTAAAGTAGGAACCTAAAGTTATTAAGTGGTACAACGTAGAGAAAAGAAGATGGAATTTTTTTTTAAAAAAAAGTGATTCACCTTATTGCTAAGTCGAAACTTCCCTTTCCCAGTTTTTTTTATGAAGATAAACTCCTACTTTAGTAATAAAATATTTTCTTTGGTATTCCTCTTAAGGAGCAGATCATTTTGAATATCCTGCAATTCGTAGAGCAGTCCAAATTCCGAGTGCTTTACACAGATTATTTGCGCCACGAACACAGCCCGACTCTGAGGGGCTTTATGCTTCCCGTGTGATTTCATCACATTTCGCCAAGCATTCTCATACGGACATAACTATTGTATTGCTTTTGCGGGGTGAGGCGCCGCTGGAAAATCAAACAGGGACCTGGTATCTTGCATCATTTGATGCTTAGATTTCTAGCTTTTACGCCATCTTGGGCTCCGCTCTATTGGCGGAAAGTGGGGGGTTGGGGTCATCTTATCGGACCCGCTTGACCCTCGTGCCGTGACCTCTTGAAAAAGAGGGTAAGCGCGTTGGGGAGGAAGGAGCGTTAGGGGAAAAGAGAAGAATGAGAAGGAACAACTAGGCAGGTAGTCAGTAAAGAAGCTAAGAAGAAAGAGGAAGCTGGCGCAAAAGGAGGGGAAAACGTGGGAATACGAAAGACGCGGACGTTGAAGTCCCTCATGCCATTGTTGTTGTTTGATGTTTCTTCTTAGTTGCATTGGCGCGTTGACCGGCTAAATTGAGCCGCGACACCTCGAAGTGGTCGGGAACATCTGTACAATGTAATTTCCATGGACTGCAGGTTACTTGGAGGCAGCACAGCCTCGGTTAAGGAGAAACATGCGGAATGCGGACGAGTTTTCGGGAAAAACTGCAGTCGGGAACTCGCCTGTCGCTTTTCTGTCGTCGTGATTGTGAAGGCGATGAAGAATCTCGGTCTGTCGGTCGCGGCCAGCTCAAGCATGCTGATAAAGCCAAGGACGACCAGTGGGGACGGGTACATGTTTCTGGCTCCAAGTACCTACTGTACCTACCTACTACCCACTGAGGTATATTGCCCGATCGCAATCACCCTAGCAGCGCGCAAAAGTACCTGCTGAGTAGGTACACCGTACCCAAGCGAAGGTAGCGTGCTACACCCGTCGCTTGTGACGAGCCAAGTAGGAAGGTGCTGAGTGCATCCACCCGACTAACAGAGAAGGATCCAGCCATGTAAATTGTTGCACATGCTCCGAGAGACACGTGCCCTATGACGAGGTGGCGCTAGCTTTGCCGACGCACATTGTGCTAACTCCAATGAGCCGTTGGGAGATATGGATGTCCACTTACCCCAGAGGCACCACAAAGTACCTCCTATTTTCGACTTCGTGTGATTGGCTCATTAGCCCTTTTGTGACCTCGCGCCTTCGCACATCCAAAGGGATGCCTTTCTTTCTAGAAAGCGTGCTTGGAATTCTGGCCTCCGGTCAGTCGCAGGACCCAGGATCCCGCACCCGAGGGATGCAGTCTCGACGGCGCATTCCAATCCTACACCTACACACGCCTGACTCCGCGCAACGAGTCGCTCGAAAAGTCGACAAGAGGCATCTGCCTCGCGAGGGCGAGCAGTCGCAAGGCCGGCCGCGACAAACACGTTCCTGACGCCGTCGTGATGCCGCCTGTCACTTCCCTCGGTGCACATGTGACACTGCTTTCCGACAAGCACCAGGCAGCTCCGACGTAATGGCCCACCGATTCCCCCGATTCATTCCCGCGATTCATTCCCCCGACTCTCCTGACTCTCCCGTCCACGCCCCGGGCTTTTTGTCTTCTGGTGGTCAAGGGTGGTTCGTGAGGACTCGTTGCGGCGTTTTTTGACTGTCGGACATGCAGCATATACATTGTACATACTGTGTGCAATTCCCTCTGCTGTCCTCCGGCCGCCATCCCGCAGCCCAGGCCTCCGGCGTATCGCCATGTATGTACGTATGTATGTATGTACACACGCACGTGGCCACGCCGCGAAGGATTGTGGCGGTCTTGAGGGTCTGATATCGTGGTATAGGGGATAGACGGGACAGACGCCGCATTAATGTCGGTATCGTGCTTGACCATCGCCTCGCCGCCTCGCCATTGGCTTGAGCTGATCGCCTAATCGCCGGCGTCAAAAGACATGGGGCCGAGGTCGAACGCGTGGCCGGCTGGCAGGCGGACAGGCGGACAGGCAGGCATGCATGCAATACACAGGCTTGCCATGCTACCGGCAAAAAGATGGCGCTAGACGAGATCTAGCAGCTTTTCTGATTTGCCAACATGAAGGCATGGGAAGTTAGCCGCGGGGCGGAACTGAGCTTGGCAGGGTCTTTTGTTCTCCCTCTTTGTCCCCCCGGGGAAATTCCGGCTAGGCAAGTTCCGGCTAGGCAAGCTCTGACTTCCCTGCCAGTCTGTAAGAGAACTTGTGTCTTTGTCTCGACTTCATGGCTGGCAAAGTTTGTCCATGTCGTCCCGACGACGCAGCTTGAGCCCCAATCCGAATTCATCCTCACGTCGCCATCGTCGTATTACCCAGAGGCACATAGGTTTCCCACTGCAAAAAGCTTCGGAAGCTTTGCCCCTTCGCTCTCAATTTTCGCTGATCTCTTTGCGAAGTCTATGGGACACGATAAGGTTAATCCTGGCTCATGAAGATTCCGAGATAAGCGGAGGCAGGCGGGCATACAATATACAACTAGGCACAAATGGAGGCATTGTGCTAGACAGCAGTTGGGAAAACGAACACAAAACAAGCGAAACCACCAGATGACCTCGAGGCATGGGTGTATGTGGTCAGGGATCATGCCCTTACCCATGATAAAGCACGTTTGGCGGAGCGTTCTGGGTCCGTGACTCGAAGCCAACCCGTCGAGTTGGCCAAATGATGTTGCCCGACGAAATCCATGTTTGCCCCAAATTCGGGTGCCAACCCTTCAGATAACCACTCGGCCACGATTCGGCGTGTCATTGAATTGTACATATGTACATTCTATGTTGTACATGCATGTGCCCTGTAAATATTTTAGTGGAAATTTGCTCTCATGGGTTGGATGCCATCTTGAACCCCTACCCTGTCTTTTGCTCGCGAGCAAGAACCCCCCCCTTCCCCCCCACACCACCCCTGGCGGCAGGCAGAAGTTTGGATCAGGACCCTGCTTTGCCACAGACTCACCCTTTTTCTGACGGACTGGTGTAATGGCTCAAGTATAAAGATGAACGATTCCGACCTCCAAGTCCAACCGTTTCAGTTCTCCAGCCAAGAAGATCATCCGGCATTCTTCAACTTGTTCCCTTTAAAGAGGTCTTCATTGGAATCGAATTCACTTTTTTTTTTAAAGTCTCTTCAGGAGCCGCAGCTCTTACAACGAAATAATGGCTTTTCTCATTCCTGCAACTTTCAGCTTCTTGGACGGAATCGGCCTGTTCATGGCCGGAGTCGGGCTCTACGGTTTCGCACAAAACAACTTTTACCAGAAGCAGCACGACGGCGCAACCGTGAGGTTCGGTCTCGGGCTTGACGGAGCTGGCCCGTATAACGCGCCATTGAGAGGAGCAGAGGGCCAACTGCCCGCCATTCATCTTTGGAATGAAAAAGGTATCCCTATCGGCTCTATAAACAACCACAAGACTTTTTGCCGTGACGGAGGAGCACCTTGCGATTCCACTGTCCCCGATGCGACGCAGCAGGCGCCATATACTCTTTTCGAGGCGAACGACGATGGTATTTGCGTCGCATGGATGACTATGACGTATTCCGACGGAAGCCATTTTGCCTGGACTGGCAATTTCGCCTGGTTCTGCGGCCAGCCATGGTAAGCCCCCGTCTTGTACAGTCTGCGTTGCGCTGAGCTTTCCCCTCCTCGTTCCTTCTTTCGAGCTCATGACTCACTTTATCTCAGGTACTACTCGGACATTCAGCTTCAGAATAACAGGGGCGAACAATTCGTCAAGTGCGCATGGATGGATGGCAATGGTGACTCGCCGACACGTGGTATCCAGGTCTACTGGCCTGACTATTCGAGAGACTTCACGGGACATAATGATGACCCCCACTAGTAAGATATTCTCCACTGCCCTCACCCCCCTGTTTTTTCCTTCTCTTTCTCCTCTTTTTCTTTTCTTGGTGGTGTTGTGTGTGTGGGTGCGTCTTGCTGAACGGAAGGGCATGCTAACATGGACACTCTCACAACAGCTACTGCAACTCGCCGCACACATTGACCTTCCACAGAGATGAATCACCAAAAGACGTTATAACCAAAGAGTCGGAGTACTATCAGGCACATCATCCCAGCAAACGCTCTAACGAGAGTGAGCCACGACCCTTGCCCGAGACATGGCCCTTCAAAGAGAGAATGGCTCAAGACACCCGACTCATCAAGTCCAAGCACGCGGACCATAGCGCCACTAGGCTCTGCGAAGACAAGGCCTCCTTGGGACCCAGCTTCGTCTCCTACGATGAGCGCAAGTTCTGCCACATGGCCCCCAAGAGATTGTATTCTTTCTGCGAGGACGTCAAATCGGGCGACTGCTGGGACGACAACAAGCACGAGATCGTGCACAAGGGTGCCAAGGGGGTTGTGAAGCGGGCTGCCAACCCGGCTGTGGCCTTTAATAAAGTTCTCCGCTGGGGTGAAGGTGCAGGTCAAAACCAGGTGTAGGGAGAAGCTTTATTTTCCCTCGCAGCGCGGATTTTGGATTTCGTTACGACGGATCATGATGACGCATAGTTGAATCTGGCATCTTGTCTTTTTTTCATCGTCTCGTGACTGACTGTTCCAGGCAGAGAGTTATTTGAGCTGGGGTTTGTTTGCTTTTTCATGCATGGGATGTGTTACGTATGCTTTTTCAACCGAGAGTCGCCTGATTTTTTTCATGTACATACTTGGACCGTCTCGGGCATTTTCCTCTATCCAGTGAAACGAGACACGTACATAGGGACTGACGTCGAATGCGAAATATGAATCATACTGTTTCGAGACCGAAGCTTTTCCTTGATCCTTTCTTCGTTTCCTCCACAGGTTGTGGAAACGCCAATCAGGACACTGGATTCGGCCCGAGGGGATGGCACAATGGGCCGCCCGGGGGTCCCCCACGACCCAGGAAACGAGGTCTCGACGACGTCTTGTCCATCTTGGCCGAGTCAGACACCCCTGGCGGTGGCGGCCCAAGCGCTTCCAGCGTCGAGCCTCGAACCTCGCACCAGGCTGGCCCCCGTCGTCTGCGGATGCTGCACCCGGCTTCTCCCAGACATTCCAGAACCCCCCGCTCTGTCCCCGCACCTGCTAGCGGTGCGGGGCGCCTGTGTCGTGCATGCATGCAGTTACACCGCTTGATAGATGCCGCGTGGGCTCCACTTTTCCGACAGGGGATGGGGCTTAGGGCTGCCGGAGGCCCGTTTAAGCATGACATGCGTTGGGTACTTTTACGCTGGCGTCGGGATTGTGGACCACCGGGCGGGACCACCGGGTGGGACCATTGACACGGTCACGTGGAGCGGCGTGGCTGGGGCGACGAATGCATAAGGCGACGCCAACATGACACTTTTCCTGGGGCAGCTTATCGCTTCAGGCTAGGCGGCCTTTTCGATTCATTTTCACTGCATGAATATACAGCGCTTTTGTGACCCAGTACTTGGGAGTGTAAGTTGGTATGATGAGGTTGGTGTTATGTTGACTACTTAGTTTATCAACCTGGAAGGTACTCATGTACATACTTACTACCTACTTTCCCTAAGTACTTAGATACCTAAGTAAGTACCTAGGTAGGTACCTAAGGTAGGTAGACAGCGGAGTGGGTCAGTCCAAATGTAGCCTCCGAGGCACTGCCACGCGCTCGCCAAGCGCTCCACCCTTGTTGCCATGGGGGAACCGAACAGCACGAATGGGACGTGCTGCTGGGAGAAAAGCTCCTGCCTCCCTCGTCCCCACTCCCGCCGCCCCACCCTGTCGTCGTTCCCATTCAATCACCGCCGGAATGTAAACGCGCGCAGCGCCGGTTGCGGCTCGTTGGACGCAGACGCCGAAATGCACATGCATCACAGGAGCAGCAATGGAAAAGGGGTTTGAAGAAACAAAAAAAAAAAAAAATCCCGCGCAAGTGAAGAGCTAAAACCAAGAACGAAACAGCAAAAAAAATCAAAAAAAATCGCGCGTGTCTTTCCTTTGTGCTGTAGCCTTTTTTTTTTTTTTTTTTTTTTTTTTTCTTTCTCCTTTTGTCCACGCCCCCGGTTTTTGGAAATACCCCTCGTGTGATTGGATCGTGGGTATTTTTCGGTCGCCGCGCGCGTTTATGGGACCCTCAGCCGCTGGCGATTAGATACGAGGCCCCGGTAATCACGTTGCTCGCGAACCCGGCATCGGCGTCGGCATCGCGCCCCGCGTGCCGGCGCTGCTTGTCTTCGCGCTCGCGTGGGACACCACGAGGCTTGCTGCATTGAGCCGGATAAGGTGGGCACAAGATGGCTGTGCATTGTACATACATACTGTACATACATATGTACAGTACAAAGTCCCTACACCCCATCCCCCATTTCATTGCATGACTACCTAGTGAGTGTGACGATACCTGACTCGTGCGTGTGCTTGAGTAGGTAGTCAAAACGGATCTGGTTAGATTCATGTACATACATACATACATACATACTTTGTCCTCGACGGCCACGCGGGGAAGAATTTCCACAGAACCGCCATCGGGACTTGCCAGAGAGCTCCCCGCCTTCTTATTTTTGCCCCTCCCATTTGCGCGAGTCGCCCGTGGTCTGTCTGGAACCACCCGCGGAGTAATTGGACGGGGGAATTTTGTTCCGAGACCTTTGGCGGCGACGGCCGTGTCACATGACCACTGCGCGGTTGCCGCGGTTGCCGTCGCGTCACATGCTGCCGGGACACCGTCAGCCTGCCCGGCCCGCTGTTTCCGCCGGGCACAGGCCGGGATGCGAGCCATGGGGCCATTTACCGGGCGTACAACTGTGTGGACCGCGTCCAATGCACGTCTTTCGTCATTCCGCCCCGAGTGCCGGGACACCCAGCGAGCAGGCCCACGGGCCCCGCGAATTTGATAAGTGCCTTTGATAAGGAAGTCCTCCCTGGGGCCGCTGATAGAGGATGCCTGATAAGAGGCTGCGGTTATAGCAGGAGAAGTACCTGCCCGAGGGATCTTGTATCGGAAACCAAGTGTGCGCATGCTTCTGCTGTTTTCGGGCTAGTTGCTGCGGTGAAGCATCCGTTGCGGTGTGGTCAAGGGGGTTCATTTCGCATATCTACAGGACGGGTGGATTTGCGCTCATCAACAGTAATCCCGAGATATTGTGCCATGGAGCTGATTAAAGGCATTTGGTAGCACCGTGTTTATCGGCATCGGCTGTCTGCATCGCACCCCCGCCTTGAGGGAAGGGGGGTGGATGGAGACGGGACTGGCCGGCTTGGCCGATTGCGCCAAGGACAAGCATCATCGAGTCATACCGCTTGACATGGTAATTTGCTTTTGTCGTAGAATTTGTGACAGATATCGCCCGGGGCGTTCTTCATACCGATGCCTGCCTGTCAGGGGACATGTTTTTTTTTCTTTTTCTTTTTTTCTTTTTCTTTCTTTTTCTTTCTTTTTTTCTTTTTTCTTTTTCTTCTTTTTTCTTTTTTCCCCTCTCTTCGCCGGATCAAATCTGACGGCCGGATCGCCAAGCCGCGGCTCTAGCCGTCTCTCCCATGTACGTGCACGTAAGAAACCACATCGCCATACTTGCCTCTTTCGACGCAACGCATGTGACAAGGTCAATGGCTGCGGTGCCATCGCCAACCTCCTCCACCGCGCAGAAACAACATGACTAGCCGCTCGTTTAAGGGAAACATGGCTCGCGAAAAACCGGAACGAGCACGTCTTCCGGCCATGCTCCGTACTGCATTCGAAATCCAGCGTGCAGATGACGTGTTTCATCACGACAAGGGCATATTCCAGAACATTCCGCCCGCTGCCAGGCTGTGATAACATGGACCACGGTTAAACGCCCTGCTAGGGGCGTTTAACCGTGGTCCATGTTATCACAGCCTGGCAGCGGGCGGAATGTAGGGAAAGAGTGTA
>SRPV01000592.1:0-16516 GCA_018360135.1 Claviceps sorghi | reverse complement strand
TTTAGGTGTGGAATCGGTGGAAAGTGACCTAGCCGGATTTGGGTTGTGCCGGTGGGAAATTTATTTTCTCCAGTGGGAAATTTACGTGCCCTATTTATTTTCCCTTTTCCCGTCTTTCGCCCAAAGCAAGACGCAGGACAAGGTTAGCTGGGTTGAGAGGGCTGACAGGGCGGGGCAAAGGTCCCGATTATTATCCGCGTTCAGGCTCCACTGCTCTTGTCAAGACGCAGCTTTCCTTAAAGGAGAATCAACGTAGAGACGAAAAGCTATTTTTTCTTCCGTTTTTCTTGGTTTACAATGTCTTGGACGAGGGAGTTTGAGATTTGTTTCTCCGCAATTCGTGTTGGTTCTGCCACAAACTTGTGAGTAGAATGTGTTTTCCCTTCTCTCGCATTGAGGAGGTTCGCATTGAGTACTTAAGGTAGGTAATGACTACCAAGGGAAACTTGAACTCAGACAAAGCAAGAAAACCCAAAGAAAAACACAATAATTTAGGGGTAGTGAGTTGGTTTCAAAGTCCTTAGCCTTCTTTTTTTACCCTGGACGTGGAAGGTGCATTGAATAAATAGAGGTTTCTTATGACTTTTTTTTTGTCTTTGATTGTTTCCTTTCCTTGTTTCCTTTCCCCCTTCGCAGCAATTCTGCTCCTCTCACTGCAACGCCACCATGTCTTCGTCCAAGCACCGGCGTGCTGCCGACCAGACCCGAGCTAGCGCAATTATGCTGCGCTCCTCCCAAAAGAAAGCCAAACAAGAAAGCCGGAGCAAGATTTGCCGCGGCATGACGAGGCTGCGCACTTGCGACCCGAGCGGCCCGTGGTGGAAGGTCTCTCTTGCGCAACCACCACGGATGCCGACCATACCGTCGTCGCTTCTCTCCCTCGCTCATAACTGAATATCTAGCCAGAACCCCCCCGTCCAGCCGCGTCGAGCATCAAGAACAAAAGCAGGCCTGGAGCTCTTTCGTCCCTTCGGCGCCTGCTGAACATCCCAGATATAACATACCATATCCGCTGCTCAGCGACAGCATGTCTGGCGGCACGACGCGTCCCCAAGAAACCGAACCGTTTCCATCCATCGACCAAGATGCGTCGATAGACCCCGTTCAGCTGTCGAGGGTCGGTAGCTCCCACGAGTCTGCAGCCAATCGCCCTGCGGCTTCCTCGTCGTTGAGTGATCGTCTTCGACGCGTTTCCCATGGCTTCGAGTCGTCCGACCTCCCCGGAGGCTTCTTTGCTGCAACCGGTGAAATCGCTTCGTCCGTATTATCTCGTCAGACCGTCGCACGACCTCCCTCCGACTCGCTTCGACCAGCCAAGTCTCCTCCTGCTGTCGGCTCGGGCGCTGCCGTCAGGACATCAAGTCCAGTCCAGCCCGTCCCTGAGGAGCATTTGGCCGACGGAAATAAAATCGAGACGTCTGCCGGTCAATCAACGACGGCGGGACCCGCGGGCGAACCAGTCTCGGCGGCTCCCTTCGACAATGGCTATCATTTCCCCCCAAAGCACTCCTTTGGCGAGTCGATGAAGCTGGGAATGGTCGCCTTCTGGAACTATGTACTCACACCAGTTGGCTTCGTCGTCACCTTGTATGGCCTGAATGTTGTTGCGTGGGGCGGCATGCTTTTCCTCCTGCTTTGCAACGCCGGTGAGTTTATTTACTCTGCTGCCAACGGGACGCTACGCGGCATCTTAACTGACTCCTGACCCCCTTTCACCCCTAGCTCCTGCAATGTGCCATCCCACCTGCGACGACATCAACTCCCCACGACGAAAATGGATCGAGATCGACTCGCAAATACTGAATGCTTTATTCTGTGTCACGGGGTTTGGTCTTGCGCCCTGGAGGTTCAGGGATCTGTATTTCCTTTTGCAGTATAGACTCCAGAACAAGGAGATTGGACTTAGACGACTTGCCGGGATTCACAGAGGTTGGTTCCGGCTGAAAGGCTCTACTGAGTTGCCGTCGAACCTCGGCCCGCACAACGTTCACGAGCCGGAATTCCAATCAATACCGCGATGGGAAATTCCTTTTCCTGAGACCAAGATCCCCGATCCTCCTCTGACAGCGGTACGGGCACCATGGACCCCGACCTGGAAGCTGGATCTGGTCATTTGGCTCATGGTCGCCAACACCTTGTTTCAATGCGTGCTTTCGGGTTTCATGTGGGGCATGAACCGTTACGATCGCCCCAGCTGGTCGACAGGACTATTCGTCGCCCTTGGTTGTATCGTCGCTGGTGTAGGCGGCTTCATCATGTTTCTGGAAGGGAAAGCGGTCAAGGGCATTGAGGGTGTGCCTGTGAGTCAGCAGGACAAGAACCGTTTAGTTCAGGACAGAGAACAGGGGATTTGGCATTACAATAACCTTCAAGACAAGGATCTCGAGGCGAAGAAGACAAAGGCAAATGCTTGATACTTTTTTTTTTTTTTTCCCTTTTTCTATTCTTTTTGGCCTCTAGGCTGGCCGGTTGAGTAGGGCATAGAAGGGTATCAGTGGCATAGAAGGCATTCAGTAGCGTCTAAGAAATATTTTGTTTGAGCTGTTTCTCTGGGTCACAAATCTAATGAGTGGAAATTCTCATCTGTGAAAATTGCGCCATGCATTGCTTATGGGACAAAGGGGAGGAAAGCAGACACCTCGTTTACGCAGACGCCGGTTTTCGGTATTCACGCTTGGGTCCTTCTGCCTGACAAGATTGACACAGTCTTGTATGTGCTGAGTGATTTGAAGAAATGCTGTCAACTTTCTAATAGTCTGCCGTGATATGTACTTATTCAAGAACAATCGCATTGATACGAACCAAGATGCCGGGATACAAACACTCCAAGGGAACTAACTAAGAAAACATCACATCAATATCATACGACAGCCAAGCACTCGAGGCTCAAACTTCGGCGACCGTGAAATCATCTGCCACGAACTCATCATGCCAAGAGAATCCTTTGCTGCGAAATGGAGGCACCGATCGAATCTTCTTGGGACCACGTCCCCCCGCAATCGAGCAAGCAGAGCACCACTACGAAACTTGCACAGAATAATTCTATCCAGAACCGTCACGGAGAAGTATCCTGGTGCCAGTGACCAGCACCCGAATGTTGAGCTAGCCAGAGACTAGTGGTGCTCAATGGGTTCCTCGGGGAGCAGTTCCTCAACCTCCTCGTCAACGCGCAGACTTTTCAGCGGCGGGCTTACGATGCCATTGAAGACGAATGTAGAGTAAACGAGCATGGCGAAGCCGACAATCTGGAGAGACTTGAACGTTTCCCAGCCGAGTCCCAGGGAGACGAGCCAGATAAAAAGGGTACGGCACGTGTCAATGGTTGAGCGCGAGGTGGCACTGACACTTCGTGTAACGGAAAGGCCGAAGAAGTTGAATCCGCTACAAGAGACAGACGGATTAGCAGGTTGGAATTGATGTCTCCCTGCCTCCGCGCACACTTACCCAATACTTATCATGATTAAAATGGAAGAGATCCAAATGTTTCGCTGCGACATTTGTCGGAAGCCCTCGACCATGTCAAAGGGTCCATATTTCCCCGCATCGGTCCGGCCGACAAGGATATGCATCACAATCATGACCAAGACCGTGACAGAAAAGCCAAAAAGGCCTTCCCAACCAACAACCTTGATGGGCGCGATGGTGGAGTTTTCAAGCAGCCACTCTTCGAGCACAAATTGCGTCGCTGTGAAGATCTGAGCACCAGCAATCAAAAGAACTCCGATGATGGCTCTAGCGGCGTCCGAGAGACCTGCTTCGGTCGATCCGTCGGCCGCGAGCCCTCCTCCGTTTTGTGATGCCTTCTTTTCGTCCGGCCAAATGGCACCAGCCAGACCCACGAGCGCGACGCCCAAGACGACGCCGACAAGAGAGAACCATTGGAACAGGTGCAGCCGCTTTTGAAGAAAGACGACGCTGAACAGACCAACAAACATGACCAGGGCTCCTCGTGTCATTTGGTAGATGGATGCGGCTACGAGGAGTAGGCCAACATTCATCAGCGTGGTACCGCAAATATCGCAAATGGCCGGCAGAGCGAGTAGCACGACACGATAGCCTCTGAGAACCGAAGGTCTGTCAGCATCGGGTTTGGGCAAGTTGCTGTCCTCGTCATCAACGACCTCGGTCACCCTAACAGCCTGATATCCACGCTCCGGAGGAGAATTTCTCGAGATAAGTCGTCGATATGCAGCCATCAATCCAATGACTAGCCAGCAGCCCATTTCACCGACAAACATCTGTGCTGTTTGAAGTACAGGCTGTTCAAAGAGCATGGGACGTTTAGAGTCGCAATTGCGGACGCATTGGTTATCCTGTTCCCAGGTATTAGAGACACGAGACCTGACTGGAGGCCGATCCGGCGAACCCGTTTAGAGTCGGATGGATTTGCATACCTGGTATTTGGTAAGAAGCGTATTGCAGGCCCCAGTAAGAAGCATCATAGCCACGAGGAAGGGGACCGCAGCCTGAGAAGCCATGATGAGATGCCTGGCAGGCGATGTGCGTTTTACAGGAGCACCGTGAGTCTACTGTCTACTGTCAGAGCGTTGGGAGATCTTGTTGGAAATGAGGCGGCCGTCAAAGTTCTCCGACATGTGACGAAGGAGGAACAGGGCGATGAGGAGGGGTAGAGCCTCCTTTTTTTTTTCTTTTCCTCTGTTTTTCTTTTCCTGATTTTTTTTTTCTTGGCAGTTGGTCGCGGGCGGCGGACTGATTGTCCATCAATGGATGAAAGAAGGGAAGTCGTTTATTGTCTGATCAGAGCGGACGTGATGGCACGAGAGCTGACTGGACCATGTTCATGCGCCATACCCATAATAAACGCACAGCCGTGATTATCGCGGAGGAGTGCGCATAACGTGCAGCATCAACTAAGCCTAATACAGAAGCAAGTCACCATCACACGTGGTTCATGAAGAAAGATACCTCTTGGGATTTCTGTTCCAGAATCCCAAAGGTGCTTGGCCTAAAGGGTTCCTGGTACCTCCAGGTACACCTACCCAAGTAAGTAGGCCAGCCCAACCCACATGCAGCGATCTTGTCTTCTGATATGGTTTAGTTGCTGCTGCTGTGCGCTTAGCTCATTTTCGCTCTCGGAACAGATGGTCATATGAGGGCGACCGATACTGCCCTCAGGCGATGAGTAAAGCTTGAAAAAAACAATAAAAAAAACGGCAGACGGACTCTACTGAAGACTTATCGAGATGGCAAGAGAAGTTTTGGATTTTTCACGATCGCATACATATATGCATGCGTCCATGTAGGGGTAGGTAGGTACCTACCTAGGTATATGTGCAAAGCATTAAGTAACGAGCTTGGAGCCAGGAATCCAAGACTTCCCTGCAGGTACCCCTCTAGTACGAGGTACCTAGCATTTGAAAGATTGCCGGAAATCCACGGCGAAGCCAGAGCGAATCATGTGTCTTGTACTCTAGGAGTACCTGCCGAATTCCCAGCAGGCAGGTAGGTACTCGGAATATTGCGGCGCTACCAGACCCAATTGTCCAAAATTTTCCATTTCTGAGTGCCAGGCACACCCCATCAAAACCTCGACAGCCTCGTTCCGTCAAGCCATTGTAGGCCATAAATTATTGTCAGTCGATGTCGATCAGGTCCTGATAATCCGGCGTCTCTGTCTCATCACCGCTCTGCATCACCTTTTTGTTTCTACCGTTGTCGTGCATCAGCCATGGCTGCCGAGGCCCAGGTCAAATCACCTGCATCCGCAGATGGTATGCATCCTCCTGCTGCCCTTCCCTGTTGGACACGTGAAACCGTCAAACAGTATTTTGCTGACAAGTCAATCTCTCTGCTTTTTCCTGAGAAACAGCTCAAGGCGAGGTCAATCACACTCCTGTGGCCTCTGCTATGGCGGAAGGTGGCATCGACGCCGGAGCAGAAAGTGGTGTAGAAGGTACGACTTTTCCGAGCGACGTCAAGCCATGAGCCGGGTGGTGACTGACACCCAAATCGCATAGCTCTTATCAATGCAACGGTCGTCTTGCCAGGACCGAATCCTACGAGGTTGCAGATTATGGTAATTAGCTAGCCAATTCGTCATGGAGAAGCTCAAGTAACAAACATCCGTCAGGTATCCTCGCAAGAGCAAATCCACGAATTGCGCCAGTCCATCATCGATCTCCCTGTCGCATTCCGCTTCACCTGCTTCCACCTCAAATACAAGGGTGAAAAGCTGAATGACTTCATTCCCATCGCCGAGATCCCTGATTTGGAACCCGAACCCGAGTTTTACTTGGTAGAAGAGCCCTATACAGAAAAGGAGGCCCGCATACACCTTGTAAGGATTCGAGAGCTCATAGGTGCGGCGGGGGATCGTTCTGAAATCACCCAAGGCGTTCTCCCAGGTCTGTCTTTGTTCGAGAGCGTCTCTCGGCAGGCTCAGGCAGACCAAAGTAGCCCGCAAGAATCGGAGGCTCCAGCGAAAGACTACGATTTTCGTGCTGAGTCATCTCTTCACAGCCTGATCCCGAACACTTTACCTCCCGCCCCGAAAACGGTGAAATCTGTGTCGCTGTCGGCTTGGAACCCTCCTCCTTGTCATTTGAGACAACGCGGCCACTTGCTATATATTGTTGTTACTACAAACGAGGGAGAGCAGTTCCAGATTACTTCTCACGTTTCTGGCTTCTTCGTAAACAAGTCTTCGAATGCCAAATTCGACCCGTCCCCACGATCCGCGCCCAAGGCATACCAAGCTCACTCCCTTCTAGAGTTAATGTCCCTAATTTCGCCGTCCTTCGACGACACGTTTCAAAAACTTCAGGAGTACAACAATGAAAGGGATCCATTGGCAACTTTTCAGATCACAAACGCAATTCCAGCTGTACCGTGGGCTGTGCCGCCACCGAATTCAGCTCCCTGTGCCCATGTTGCGGACCCTGCTCGGCCTCAAGAAACTTACCTGCTTTCTGGCGTGGAAAACACGGACACTCTGCGCGATTGGAACGAAGAATTCCAATCTGCAAAAGAGCTTCCCAAAGAAACGATTCAGGACAGAGTCTTTCGCGAAAGGTTAATTTCGAAACTTTTCGCCGACTACAACGATGCCGCAACTAAAGGCGCTGTGATGGTAGCCAGGGGCGAGATTGCGCCTTTGAACCCGACCGAGTGCAGGGACGCTCAAATTTTTGTGTACAACAATATCTTTTTCTCCTTTGGTGCGGATGGAGTTGGAACCTTTACCTCGGAAGGAGGTGACGAAGCAGCTAGGGTTGCCACAGGCAAGGACGTGTCCGGTGTAAGGTTGGTCAATCAACTCGACATAGATGGCTTGTTTGCACCCGCTACCGTCGTCGTCGACTACCTTGGCAAACGCATCGTCGGCCAGAGTATTGTGCCCGGTATCTTCAAACAGCGCGAGCCAGGAGAGAATCAAATTGATTATGGCGCGGTTGATGGCAAAGACGTTGTTGCCGCAGACGAACGCTTCGCGTCACCATTCGCACAGCTTTCGAAAGCTCTCAAGGTCAAGCGTCACCCGGTCTGGGACAAAGACGGCCAAAGATTTGACCTAGAGGCCAGTGTCGAAACCAAGGGATTGATGGGTACAGACGGGCGAAAATATATTCTCGACCTCTACAGAATCACCCCTTATGACATCAACTGGCTCGAACAGACCAAATCAGAAGCTGAAGAGCATGGTCTCAAGGCTTACCCACACCGCATGACGGTCCTGCGGCCAGAGCTGGTCGATTCTTTTGCCCGCTATAAGATGAGGCAATGGGTTGACAAGGAGCTGGCAAAGCGCGAAAAGCCCAAAGCAGACGAATCTCCTGAACAGAACAACTCTGGCTCTCAAGCGGATTCTCAGGACTCTTCCAAGGCCCAGCTCGATCTCTCCGACTTCAAATTCGCCCTAAATCCCGACGCTTTCAGCGGCCAAGTAGCTCAAACTGACGAGGAGAAGTCACAATTTTTGGAGGACGAAAACGACGTCCGCGAAGCAGGAAACTATTTACGAAAGCAAATCATTCCTGATCTCCTGCGGGAGCTTTCGGCTTCCGATATCAGCTTCCCCATGGACGGTCAATCACTCAGCCGTCTTCTCCACAAGCGAGGTGTCAATGTGCGTTACTTGGGAGCCATAGCTTCTCAGGCAGTTGAGAAGAGACTCCGCTGTCTGAGAGACATTTGTATTCAGGACATGGTTGCACGTGCATTCAAGCACATTACAGCCACTTACCTTCGAGCACTCCCAGTTCCCTTCACTGCTGCATGCATCTCGCATCTTCTGAATTGCCTCCTCGGATACGACTTGAACTCGAAACCTCTAATTGATGTTGACTCGTCCATGCGAGCATTATACGACGACGCTGAGCTGTCATTTGAATCTGTGACTCCCGATTCGCTTCGGACCAGTATCGAGGAGGAAGTGATCAGGCGATTCAGATTCAAGCTAGAGACTGGCTGGCAACAAGCCATTCGAAAGGTGCAACTTCTTCGTGATGTCAGCTTGAAGCTCGGCATCCAGGTTCAGGCAAAGGACTATGCCTTTGATCAAAAGAAGAGCCGCGAGGAAAAGAGTTGCGAGGACTCCACGTCCGACCATGTCAATGGCCAACAGAATGGAGACTCGAAGGAGAAGAAGAAGAAGAAGAAGGCCCGTGAAGAATCACCTGTTGCATCCTCGCCCTCTGTCCTCAGCTCAACTTTTACTCCTGGCGATATCGTGGATTTCGTCCCGGTGGTGAAGCACTCGGCGCCACGAAGCGCATTGGCAGAGGAAGCTCTCGAAGCCGGACGTCTTTCCATCATCCAAAACCAAAAGAAGCTAGGTCAGGAGCTTCTGCTAGAGTCTCTGTCACTTCATGAGCAAATCTACGGTATTTTACACCCAGAAGTTGCCAAGGTTTACAACAGTCTTTCGATGCTTTACTATCAGCTAGATGACAAGGAAGCTGCTATTGAGCTCGCGAGGAAAGC
Organism: Claviceps sorghi; assembly: GCA_018360135.1. Classification (NCBI taxonomy): domain Eukaryota; kingdom Fungi; phylum Ascomycota; class Sordariomycetes; order Hypocreales; family Clavicipitaceae; genus Claviceps; species Claviceps sorghi. Next base: position 7,573 of record SRPV01000592.1, on the reverse strand, counting down.
TATTGTTGTGGCTGAACGGACTGTCGGCCTTGACTCTGCCGAAACCTTGTTGAATTACTTGAACCTGAGCTTGTTCTTGCATCAAAATGGAGACAGTAGCGGGGCATTATTGTACTCCAAACATGCGCTGATGCTATGGAAACTCATATATGGCCCCGATCATCCAGATTCCATCACGACGCTCAACAATGCGGCAGTGATGCTCCAACACCTAAAGCAGTACCACGAGTCCAGACTTTGGTTCGAAGAAGCACTCCGCGTCTGCGAATCGGTATTCGGCAAATCCTCAGTCAATTCGGCAACCCTGTTATTCCAGCTGGCGCAAGCATTGGCCTTGGACCACGATTCAAAGGGTGCTGTCAATCGCATGCGCGACTCATACAACATTTTCCTTGGTGAGCTTGGACCGGAAGACAAGAACACCAAGGAGGCAGAGAGCTGGCTCGAGCAGTTGACACAGAATGCCGTCTCTATCGCCAAGCATGCTAAAGACGTACAAGCCCGTCGCATCCGCTCAGGCATTCGTTTTCCTGCTTCTGTGCCCCCTGCCCAACAGCCTGTTTCAGAAGCTCAGCGTCTGGCACGGTCAACTCAGGCTGACTCTCGAAGCATCGACGAGCTGATCAAATTCATCGAAGGAGTTGATCAAAAGACAGCCTCTGCTAAGAAGCGGCCCGGGCGGGGAAACCCGAAGCGCCGAGGACAGTCATCAATCGCTTAGTGGTTGTTCGTCATTGACGAAGCGACTCTTTCTTCTTTTCTTTCTTCTTTTCTTATTTCCGCAGCATCAATATTCTTTGGGTCCTATAAGGGAAGGCTAGAAATTTGGCTGGTGTTGACACAACCTGGGTTAAAAAAAATTTGTGGGATTAGAGGTACATCGATTATTATCACTTGTTCTGCAGCTCCGACAGCAATCATGGTACTGCCGTACCAGGTTGGTTGGAAATGCATACACCAGATAATGTTTTTTTTTTTTTTTTTTTTTTTTTAAAAAAAAAAAGAGAGGGGGTTATGGGAGCATCATGGACGGAGGATTTCAAAATCTTGAGGCGGTTGATTCGTTCCGTCAAAAGTGTATTTTAGAAAAGGCAACAGGCCACGGGCACAGATTAAGCTCTGGAAGCGAACATGGAGAAACTCTTCACTCAGACCCTGCGCGTTTTTCGACCCCTCACCCCTAGGTATCTGACCTAGCGGCAGACGAAGGAGAATATGTATAATGCATACCATGATTTGGGTACCACTTGGAGGTTTGCTGCAGAGGGGCATTCATCAATACGGTCAGCGCAATGCATTGGTTTTGATTGACATTTGTAGACGAGCAAAACAAGCCATCGGGGCGAGGCAGTAGCCATATAATGACAAAGAGCTGTGTTTCCCAAGAGCATGCCGACTTGAGCATGAAGGAGACAACCGCAATAGAGTGCCCCGCGCTATTCGGTCTCTGGCCGGCGTTATTTTTACGCGTGACAAATCGCCTCCTTCTTTGCCATGATCATAAGCTGTCTTTCTTCTCATCTCGACGTCCATTTCATCATTATGAGCCCCCATGTCCTGCATTGGCAACCGATAAGCCTCTTCCGACTGGTGCGTGGTATGCTCCGATACTTTGAAAGCCCCTGTGCAGATGAAGTTTGGTCAGCTTTCAAAGGGTTTCTTCAAGCAAAGCCTGAGCGGGGACTCACTTTGTCAGATCGAATCCTTTGTCTTCCTCGCGGTCGTCTGGCGCTATGCTGCCTTGCTTCAGGCCCGCGACGACTGACTTTTGTGATTTCAATGGGCTGCTGGGTGGCGATTTGCTGGCGCGCGGAGGACTGCTGCTTTGCGGCGGGAGGCCTCCGGTGGGTTTGGATGGGCTGATGTCATAGGCGACGGACGGCCGCAGCGGCGTGCTGCTTATGTCGGCGTATTTCCAGAAAGGCGCCGGCGAACTCGTCGGCATATGCTGACTTGGTCGTTGCGCTGTGCTCGGCGGCGCAAGCTTGGGATGGATTCGGGGCGGGGCTGGCGTGATGAAGGATGCGCTGTCGTCTTGTAGATATGACGACGTGAGGGTGGGCGACTGGGGATTGAAGGAGGAGTAGGACGAGTCTGGGGCATTCTTGCTGGACTTTCGGTGTCGCGGAAGAGGGCTGCCATCTGCTGTTAGTGCGGCGTTGCGTCCCGAAGCGCGGTCCGAATTTGGCCGCGGAGTGCAGTGCGAGGCGCGAAAGGAGGATCGAGCAGGCGGAGACGGTCCAGGTGAGGTTCTCCGTTTCCGCGCAGAGGCCGGATCTCGCGATAGCATGTCCCTTGGCCCCTGCGTAATGTAGTTGAGCTGGCTTGGTGAGGATGGGGCCGAAGAGCCTCGATGACCTCCACGGCCGATCTTGTATGCGTTTCGGACCATTTCGTCTCTCGCCTCTGGGACAATTTGCCATTTCATGCCTTTCCCAGGCTCGTCGGTAGACCTGGCAACTTTGTCAAAGGACTTGTTGAGAGAGAGATTGTGGCGAATAGAATTCTGCGGGAGGTAAACGGCATGGGATTAGCAGCAGAAGCAGAAGCAGCAGCAGCAAAATGGCACGCACCATTGGGAAAGGTTGTAGGGCAGCTAGCTTGAGCTAGCTCGGGTCGGGAAGTATGCTTACCTGCCAGCCAGATGCCTGTTGATGGCGATAGTACGAGTAGCTGTTCATGATGAAAGTGTAAATGCCGTTCAGATTGAGCTTCCCGTCGGGAGCCTTGAGTATGGCCTGGGTGATCATTTGGGCATAGCTGTATTGCGGCTTTATGTGTTGATTATCATCCAGACTCAAATCAACACCGTGTGGACCGATCATGACGGCCGGGGTGGCGACTGCGGGGGAATCAGCCGTTGCGTCACCGTCCCTCCCTTCGCTCGGCCGCTTTGACTGTGGTGTCCCTGGCCGTTTGAGGTCGGCAGGCCCAGCATCAGGAGGATCAGCAGCAAGGACAGCACCGGGAACAGCACCAGGAGCGCCGGGTTTCTGGCGAGGAGACGAAGTGACTCGCAGGACATCGGAGCCGAGGCCGCACCTTTGGAGGTAGACGGGATCGACGTTGAGAGGGGAGATTTCGGACGGCAACACAAACATCATCTCGACGTTGCCAATTTCGATGACCTCGCCGGACGTCAGAGGATGCAGAGCCCTGGCCTTGAGCGGCCTTCCATCGACCTTGGCGCCATTGCGGCCCTTGATGTGAAGAATCCACTTCTCGTCTTTGGAGTCGAAACAGATGGAGGCATGGTCTCTCGAGACCATTTTGCTTGGACCGAGGTCGATATGAACCTGGGCTTCATCGTCTGGAGCCTCGTCTCCATGGACCAGCTCGGGGGCTCGGCCAATGTTGACGGCGAGTTTTGTGATGTAGAAGGTCCAATCCTGCGCCGCAATCTTGGCATATGCTTTCACGCCGTCACGGTTGGCCTCGTGGATGGCATTCGCGTGGTCTCTGCTGGCCTGGACGGATTGACCTCGGAGCTGTTGCGTGACCTGGGAAACGACGTGATCGTCTCCCGTTCCAGGATGCGTTCCAGGATGGTGGCCAGTGTCGGGCGCTTGCGATGCCGAGGTGGCACTGGACAAGGACAAGAGGGTCGAGTCGGCCGGGTCCGAGGCATGTGCTCGTTTGCGACGCTTTGCCGGACGAGAAGGAGACGAATTGTCGACATCGACATCGACATCGACATCGACGTCGACGGGGTCGGTCACGTCCTTGTCCTTGTCCTTGCGCAAGTCACGTCGAACGCGCTTGTTTCTTTTGGACGACGGAGGCATGGCGAGTTGTGCGTGGTGAATGGCTTTGCGGAAGTGATGCGTCGTGGAAAGGGCAGCGACTCGACTCGTGAACCTTGGACGACGTCCGCATCTGGCAGTTTCAATTTAAAAAGGGTAGCCGGGTCCTCCACGTTGCCAGACCGCGTTCGCGTTTCGAATGCCAGGGATGTCGGTCCGTGCATACTTGCATGCATGCATGCATGCATGTGCTCTCCATGTACCCCCTTGCCGGGCCATGGGTGCATGTTTACCCGCGTATCCTGTACTGTGTACTCGGCAAGCGAGGTATCTACTACCTACAACAATTAGGGGAGCAGTACTTTACATGCTGATGGGTGCCCCTGCGGACATCTACCTAGTGGGTAAGTACCTGAATACCTACCTAGTACCTACTTGCCTAAGTACCTACTACTTATCGCTGCCTGCATTCCCGCCTGCGCTTGTCACCCGCTATCCGCCATCCGCCATCCGCCACCCGCCACTTGGTATGTGCTTTTTAGGCGCGCCGGTGGAGTCGGTCTTGACGCGGCCAGCCACCAGACCCGATAGAAGGATATCGACTTACCAGTGATAGATCTAAGTACCTAGGTACTTGCTTAGTATCGCTTAGGCAACAAGTGCGTACACCCATGTTGCCAATGCTTGCTTCCGTGCTCACTCTCCGTTATAGGGCATAAACGCATCCCTATAGCCTTCAGCAGCCAAAATATTTGTACAGGCGCTGAGAGACGTCTTTTACGTTTCATTCGCCGACCAGACGCCGGGTTTTCTTTTTCAATACTATTTTTCATCGGGTGGACAGGGGACAGCGACGAGGCAGTCAATAAAACAATAAACGACGACCACGACCACGACCACGACCACGACCACGACTACGACCACGACCACGGCCACGACCGCGACCACACCACGACGACAAACGACGACCACATCCTGCCCGACTGTCCTGTCGCATGGTTGTATTCTGATTCTGCGTCGTTGGTCGTGTACGAGCCAAGCAGCCGCAGTCAATCCCACCTCATGACATTGCAAGACTGGCAAGCACGTCCTGGCATTAGGCTCTCCCCGGCACCCACAACATGTCAAGCGATCAAGTATTTGGCGTCACGCCACCCATCTCCATAGGGTTGCCAACCGAGGCCGAGAAGCGCGCCAGCGATGCGCTCATCGAGGAGCTCCGGCGACAGAAGACGTTTGAGAGCCCTTCAGACACTCAGAAACGGTAAGAGTTCCTCACCTATGCCTTGGCCGCCGCCTCCCTCCGGACTTGAAAAACGCATCGTCTTGGCTGCCGCACTGAGCGAGTCCCGGGTCTTCTTCTCACACACTCTCCTTGTCTGCCTACGTTAGGTACAAAGTCCTCGAATCACTACAACGCATATGCGACGAATTTGTCAAGCAAGTCGCTCGAAAAAAAGAACCCAAAAACGACGTACTCATCAAAAACGCTCGGGGCAAGGTCTTCACTTACGGTAGCTTTCGTCTGGGTGTGTTTGGTCCCGGCTCCGACATCGACACTCTGGTGGTCGCGCCCAAATACGTGACTCGCGACGATTATTTTGAATACTTTCCCCAACTGCTCCAGACTATGGCTCCAAAGGGCGCCATAACAGATTTGACCGTAGTCACTGAGGCGTTTGTGCCCATCATCAAGTTTGAATATTCCGGCATTAGTATCGATCTCATATTTTCCCGCGTCATTCAAAAGCAGCTTGCGCCCGAATTTCAAGATCTCAAGGATTCTGGCCTTCTTCGCGGTCTTGATGAAGCAGAGCTTCGCTCTTTGAACGGGACGCGAGTCACGGACGAAATACTTACCCTGGTTCCTGAGCAGAGTACGTTCAAGCTAGCTCTTCGAGCCATCAAGCTTTGGGCTCAGCGTCGAGCAGTTTATGGCAATATCATGGGGTTTCCTGGAGGTGTAGCTTGGGCTATGTTGGTTGCCAGAGTTTGCCAATTGTACCCAAAGGCCGCCACGTCTGTCATTGTCAACAAGTTTTTCTTGATAATGAGCCAGTGGCGTTGGCCTCAACCCGTCTTGCTCAAGCCCATCGAGAGTGGTCCGCTTCCGGTTCGCGTGTGGAATCCCAAGGTACGCGGGGGAAAGGGAAAGGAAGGCAAAAAGAAAAAGAAAAAGAAAAAGAAAAAAGAAAAAGAAAAGAAAAGAAAGAGAGAGAGAAAGAGAGAGAGAGAGAGAGAGAGAAAGAGAGGGGGGGGAGAGAGAAAGGAGAAGGAGAAGAGAGAGAAAAAATTGATTCAAGTCATTGGCTGACCGGATTGGTTTTCCAGATTTACAAGGGTGATTCGTTTCACCTGATGCCCATCATCACGCCTGCTTATCCTTCCATGTGTGCTACGTTCAACATCGGTCGCTCATCCATGTCCATCATCAATCAGGAGTTGCGACGAGGGCTGGAAATAACCGAGAGCATCATGGTGGGAAAACAACCCTGGAAAGACCTTTTTGTGAAACATACCTTTTTCATCTCGGATTACAAATATTACATCTCTGTCACGGCTGCGAGCAAGACAAAGGAAGCGCACAAAATCTGGTCAGGCTACGTTGAATCTAAAGTCCGCATGCTGGTCCAAAAAATAGAGCAGCATCCGCACATAGCTCTTGCGCATGCTTTCAACAAAGGTTACAACCGCCGTCACCACTGCAAGACAGACGCTGAAATAGCGCAGGTACAAGATGGAAGCCTAGATTTTGTTGAAAAGGAAAGCGAAGTCGGCAAGAGACAAACCCCAATCACGGACGGAACGGATTCTACGAGTGCTGAAAACACAGAAACGGACACCGCGACGGACACCGCGACAGATGTCTTTACCACGTCTCACTATATCGGTCTGAAACTAATTGATGGTAGGTTCAGCGACGGCTTTGTTCGGAGCCATGGGTCAACCCTTGCTTGTGCAACCATTCATTATCTTCTCCTACTTCTGTCAAAGAGACAATTTCCTGCAGTTGGGCTAATGACACATAGGCGCCAAATCCTTGGACCTATCCTATCAAGTGGATGAGTTCAAGGCCTTGTGTACTCAATGGCAAAAGTACCAGGAGGAACTGAAACCCCTAGTTTCCATTGGAGTTCAACATGTGCGAAAGTTTGTTACTCCTGTCGATAACCTTGTTCACTTTTGAGCCCTGTATTAAAGTGACTGTTGTACAGCTTCGACCTCCCTGACGATTTATTTGAAACTGGCGAGAAGAAGCCCCAGAAAAGGGGCAACAAAAACAAGCGGCGCGAGGCCCCAGAGGTGAGAGATGACTACCATAATTTTTTGATGAGATTGGTGAGGCTGACCTTTTTTTCCCCTTTTTTTTCCCCTCTCTCTCTAGGACAATTCACCGCCACCAGCAAAAAGGCAACAGGCATCCGTTGCTGCAGCAGGTTGAACCAGCCTTTAGCGCCATACAGGGGGTTGCTGTCAAAAAAAAAAAGAAGAAGAAGAAGAAGAAGAAGAAGAAAAGAGAAAAAAGAAAAAAGAAAAGACAGCTGAAAGAATGCGCAGCATAACGGTCGAGTTGATCAGCCATTTGACGCAGTGTCTCGTCTCATATATGTTGAAGATATGGCCCTATCTGGTCCTCCAAAGCATTAACATGGCCCGCTGACATGTGTTATAATAATGCAGTTAACCTGGCTTCGCACCTGAAAAGACGAACAGAGTAACGCATCCTAGCTGTCAGATTTTACCTGCCTCGGTCACGAAGCTTACGTCGCCGTACGATTTTCGGGGCGAACGAAATGATGAAGGGTTTTTTTTTTTTTTTTTTTAGCAAA
>SRPV01000591.1:0-16541 GCA_018360135.1 Claviceps sorghi | reverse complement strand
TTAAAATACTTATTTTAAAAGCACTTATTATTATTTTTTTATTATATACCCTATACTTATATTCTTTATTTTTTAATACTATATCCTATATATATTTATTATGTATATATTTTTTAATTAATATTTAAATATTTTTACTTTTATCTACTACTCTATAGTAGTACTTTAAATTTTATAAAGTATAAAATTATATATATATAGTAGAGTAGAAAATACTTTTATATTTAAATAGCTAATTTACATTATTTAATATATATTTATTATATATAGTTAAGCTAATATAAGGTAAGTATTAAATTAATATAAAAGTATTCTTTATTAAAATGTATTACCTTTATTTATATAGTTAGTACTTATAATATTATATTAAAATATTTTATATTTAAAATTTATATATAAACTATTTATAATATATAAATTCTATATTATTACTTTAATTATATATTCTTTATTATATTATAGAATAGTAATATTAGAAGCAAACTATAATATAGATATATAAGTAATATCTTTAGCATAGACAAAAATTTTCCCCCTTTTATTAATATATAAACTATATATATATTAACTATACTAAATATTATTAACTTTATTAATAATTTTATGCTTTTTGCAGCTAACCTATCTAAATCTAGCTATTACTATAGTCTAATTCTAATATCTGCTAACGCTGCTCTCTTATTACAAATTAATACCTAAGTGTATACGTTTTATATTTACTATATAAGGCTAGTATATATATTAACTTTTCTATCTTAGGTGTAATCTTATTATTAATAGTAGTAGAAAAATGTGTAGCAAAGGCTTTATAAATAATACTAATATATATTTTATATTACCTTTATATATATAAATATACTAATAAGGAAATAAAATAGTTCTATTAGCATATTTAACGTTATTATAATAGATAAATCTAGCTACTTAGTTATATAAATGTTTAGATTAATAAGAAGGTAGTAGGTAAAAAGTATATCTCTTATATAAGGCCTATATATATTCTTACTAAAAATAATATATAGCGTAATTTAAAATTAAGTATTAACTTATAGTTAGCGTAATATATAATATCTTTATAAACCTAGGTATATTATATTATATTATCTTTATATAATTTTACTAACTTTACTATAGCCTTAATCCTAAGATATCTTTACTATAAAAATATATAAATAAGCTTAAACTTATTATATATAAAATAAACCCTTTATAAGCGTTTTATAGACAATATTTATATTCTATAAGCAATAAGATTATAAATTCTAATTAAAATATAGTACTAAATTTTATTAAATAAGCTATATAGTAGGAAAACATAATAGGTAATTAATAATAAATACCTCTTATAACTTAGATATATATAATAAAAATAAGGTATAGAAGGAGAATAATATATTTAGATATAATAGCGAGGAAGAGGTATAATATAATATAGTATATAGTTGTTCTTATACTAATATATACTTAGCGCATTAAACCCTTTATATAGAATTATAGTAATAATATTATATATACACTATAATATTAAAATAATTATTCTAGCCTTTTACCTATAAACCCTTAATTATCTTAAAAAATCTCTATATAAATAAGTTACTCTATTTATATACTATATATATTTTACTAATTTAACTACTTATAGAATAAGATATAAAGTATACTAATAAAACTAATCCTTTATAAAAATATATAAAGGCAATAGCAAAAAGACTATATATAGACCTTTAAATATATAATATAAATACTATAGGTCCTACTATATATACTCTATAAGGTTCTCTTATAGCTATATATATTTCGCTTCTTTAATTTTCTATTTACTATTAGTATATAACTATTATAAAAATAAAATAAATATACCTTCTATAATTTACGCTTCTTAAGCTATAAAATTTAGATTTTATATTCTATTTATAGCCTTTTATTTTCTTTTTAGAGTATATACCTTTGCTTCTTTAAACCTTAAATACTACTATTATATAAGGAACTTATATAACTATTATTTAAAGTAAATAAATATTAGCATTTATAGTAAAAGATATTATTTACTCTCTTTACTACTATATTAGACTTATTCTAAGAGAGATTAGTATTATATATCTATATAAGGAGTTTATATATTAAACCTATTAAGCAGTATTAGCAGTATTTAATAATGCAATATTACAATTAAGGTTAACGCTTATAAGTAATGTTTTCTATATAGTATTAGTATATAATATATATATAAATAAAATAAGTCCTAAACCTTTTTTACTATATTTAAAATATTAGCTAAATTAAATAAATTGCTTGTTATATTAATATAATTTATAGAGCCCTATATAAAATAAATATATAAATTCTATATATAAGGTATAGGAAATTAATACTTACCTCTTCTTTTATATTTCTATACTCTCCTAGCTTTAGTATATATTAGCATAAGCTAAGGTATTAAATATTATTATTGCTTTTATTTTTATATTTAAAAGGTATAAATATATTATATATATACTAAGGATTTAGTATATTAATACTATATATATATGTACTTTGCTTAGGCATAGGTGTTGTAAGAGCGTTAGATATATTGCTAAATATATTATATATATATTAGGCATTTAGTATGTTAATACTATGTATATATATACTTTACTTAGGCATAAGCATTATAAAAGCATTAGATATATTACTAGATATATTATATATATATTAGGCATTTAGTGTATTAATACTATATATATATATACTTTACCTAAGCATAAGTATTATAAGAGCGTTAGATATATTACTAAATATATTATATATATATTAGGCATTTAGTGTGTTAATACTATATATATATATACTTTACTTAGGTATAGGCGTTATAAAAGCGTTAGATATATTGCTAGATATATTATATATATACTAAGCATTTAGTATATTAATACTATATATATATATATTTAGTGTAGGCGTAGCTAAGGGTGTAGATATAGTATATATATACTAGGTATTTAGTATATTAGTGCTATATATATATAAAGTTAGTATAAGTAAGTTATATAGGTTTTATAGATTCTAAAGAAGGCTAATATCTTATTCCCTTTAAATTATTTATCTTTAATTAGATTTATCTCTTCTTATAAGTGCTTTACTTATATATTACTTATATAAATTATCTCTTTAAGTTATATTAACCCTTTTATTATTAGTAAGTTATACTTTAGTATACTTTTTAATAAACACTCTCTTAAGTCTAATATATAGTAAGTATATATATTAGTAAAGTAGAGTAATTTATATACTTAAGGATTACTACTAAAAGAGATACCTATATTTTAGAAGATATATAATCTTCTTAATAGCTACTTTCCTCTATATTAGTATTTTTTAATATATATATTCTCTATTTATATTGCACTTTTAATATAACTAATACTAAGCTAGCTATTACTTAAGGTTAAAGATTTGCTTTAAACTATATCTTTTAATCTAAATATATATTATATAAGGATATAATACACTCTTTATATTCCTTATATAACTATATATTTAAAAGAGGTATAATAAATTTCTTATTTAAAGCATTTTACTAAGCCTATTACTAATTATACTTAATATAAATGTAATAGAAGATTAATAAATACTTAAGATATTCCTACTATATATAAAATAGATATTTTATGTAAAAATACTTACTAAGACCTATTATATAATTAGTATATATATAATATAAAATATAAAAGATATATACCTTTTGCTTGCTTTAAATCTATATTATATATAATAGCTTATATTATACCTAAAAGTGTGTAAGGCATTTATTTAATATAATGCCACCTTATAACCTAACCTATAACTATATTAAGGTGTTTAAACATAGTAGTAAATATTTAAACTTTATAAGTAATATATATATTATTTATTAGAATAATTATATACCTTTTAATAGCTCTTAGCTATATCTAATATTATAATAATATATATAAAAGTTTTACATACTATAATTAATTAGTAATTATTTAGTATATTTATAATACTTATTCTTACTTAACCTTTCCTTATTATATAAAGAATATATAAGAATATTTAGACTTTCTTTAATTTACTAAAATAATAGGTTAATTTATATATATAAGGCGTTTATAAACGCCTTTACCTATTTCTAAAGGCAGAGAATAATATAGAAGTCTTATAGTCCTTATATATAAATATTATAAATCTATCTCTTATTAAGATCTTATAATTAGTTAAAGTTTTATTTATATATAGCTTTTATTAAGACTTAGCTTAAAATAAATATATATAAAATATAACTTATTTATAAGGTATAACCCTAATAAATATTATAGAAGCTAGGCTTAAAGAATTAAGGCTTATACCTTATTCTTATAATTAAGAGCTAGATATAGTTATTTTATATAATCCTTTTTATAATATTATAAAAGCTATATAAGTATTAGGCTTAAATATAATTAGCTTATAGTAAGATATATAAGGTTAGAATAAGCCACTTATATAATAGTAAGATATATATATAATATAAGGGTTAGAATATTATTATACTATATAAGTAATAAAGATAAGGTATTTTAAATATTATATAAAATGCTCTTTAGTAGTAGAGGTATATAGGCATATATACTATATATAGTAAGTATAAAAAACAGAAATCTTTTAATATTAAAAGGCATAAAAAAGTTATATTAAATGCTATATTTATATAACTTTATATTTACTTACTTTATATAATAGAAGACTATATTATATTAATATATAGTTATTTATATATATACTATATATAAACTATATTGCTTTTACTTAAATTAAGAGATATTTTAAAATAAGCAACACTCTCTTTTGCTTTTTAAATTAAGGCTAAGTTTATAAACTACTATATATTTAAGATATAGTAGGTTAAATAAATACTTATTAACTAAGAACTTAGTATATAATCTAATATTAAGCGCCTAAGAATAGCTAATATAAATATCCTAATAAAGCTTAATATAGGAATATAATATAATTTTTATATAATATACCTCTTTATAAACTATCTATATTATTTACTAATCCTTATAGCAAACTAAGCCTTATGCCTTAGATTATAAAGGAAGAAGTTAATATAGCTAATAATTATTTTAAGCCTTTATATAGGCTTAATAGGCTTTATTTATATATATATTAGTATATAAAATATAGAATAAATATAAGTAACTTACTATTTTATTTTTTACTTTATTTTCTTATTAATATCCTTACTATTAAGATAGCTAGTATATTTTTTTCTTATAAACTTAATAAGCTTTATATTAAACTTATTATTCTACTACTTATAGTACTTAATAAGCTTAGGGTTAATAAATATATAAACCTTAATTCTAGTATATATATAATATTAGTGCTAAAAATAACCTTCTTTTTCTATTATTAAGAAGTAGCTTTTATAGCTATTTAGTACTATATAAATTTATATATATAATATATATATATACAATAACTTTAGTATAGTTTTATATATATTTCTAACCTACTTTAGTAAGAACTAAATCTTATATATTATTAGTATATAGTAAAAATATATAGCTACTCTTATTTACTTATAATACTAACTTACTTTTAAATTATAGTTCTTATATTATCTTTACTTATTATTTTCTTAGGGCTATTATATATTAAAATAATATAAAAAAGGCTATTATTATCCCCTTAAGAATAATTAGGTAAGGTAAGGTAGTTAATTATATATTATACTTAAATTATATATAGCTTACTCTTTATAACTATAACACTAATAGATCTAATTATATTCTTTATAATATAAGTATATATATAATATATTATTTTATAAGGACTTACCTTAAATATATTAAAAAAGTAATAAATAGCTATAAGAGTAATAGGTGCTACCTATATTTTTAATTAAATATAATATTTATATATTTAAAATAAAGTATATATAATATATATATTTTATTTATTTTATCTAAAGTATTTAAAAATATTAAATATAAATAGGCTAGTTTATATATATCTTTAAGAAACTATTATAATAAAAGAAATAATAAGTAATAATTTAAATAAAGGTATAAGCTATATATATAGTTTATATATATAGTAATTATTAAAAAATATATATCTATCTCTATATATATATTTTATATTAAATATATAATTACTTACTTACCTTATATTTTCCCTTTATATTCTATATAAAGGCTATATTTCTTCTAATTAAAATAAGCTAATATAATATAAAATATCTTCTAAGTAATAAATAAGTAATAAATATATTACCTTAATCTTTATTACTTATACACTTTATATAAAAGTTTTTCTTAAATAAAATATATTATTAGTATTTTAGTTTAAACTATTAAAATATAATTAATAGAAGTTATTTTTATATACTATATATATAATAAATTTTATAATATAGCCTTATACCCCCTATTAATATATTATACTACTAGTATATATAAGGTATATATAGCTAAGGTACTTTACTCTTACACTAATATACTATATAGGATTAGTATATACTTAGTATATATTAAGGATTTTTCACTGCCTATTTAATAGGTTCTATCCTACTCCACTCTGGACTTAAGATAAGCTTGGCTGGACTTGAGATTTGCTGTGTGCCCGCACATTGCACATCTCGAATGAACCTCTGCTCATCATCTGGCTGACATCATTTCTATCAACTCTCAACGACCTCATCCGCAGTCAGTCACCGGGGAAATCAACGTCACGTAAATCACTCCCATTCAAACGCACACAGTATTCTCTCTTCCGACGCGCAAGGCTTCGATCCACACGGCTCGTATCAAGCCTGCCTGAGACCAGGCAACTCTCGGCACGAACATGGTTGCTCCTAAACAGCTTCATCCGCCATTATGAGTTTGTCGCTCAAGCACATCCCCTGCCCTGCTGGCAAAGACTGCACCGCATTCCAATGCATCTTTGGTCATGCCCAAGAGAAATGCCCAGCAGAGGTGACGGCGGTTCAGCCGGCCGAGAAAACCTCACGCGAGCGCTCGCCAGCAGATGAGAGCGCACCACAGAAACGCGTCAAGACGAATGACCATGACAACCGATCACAACCACAACAGCCATCACAGCCAGAACTCCCAAATCAAAGTTTCGATGAGAAGACGGGCACGAAAACCTCACTCCTCTCGGCCACGCGACCCGTGTCGCCACCACAAATCCGGCGTGACGTCGAGGCAGCTGGCGCAAAGTCGAGCCTGGCGGCCTCGCAGCAGAAAAGCGCTCCCGTTTTCAGACCCAGAAGCTTTCATGCAGCAGGCAACGCCATGGCCGATGACAAGCCAAACAGCCGCGCGGGCGTGGCAAAGACGACGAGGAAACCTGAGTCGCTGAATCCGCGGCTGCTGAAGAGCTCGCCGGCAAGCCATGAGACTCGCCTCAAGCTTCTCAAAATGCTGCACGCGGAACTCAGTCGACTGAATGGAGAAGTCAAGGCGCAGAAGAAGACAGACACGGCTGCCGATCTTGTCATGTCAGATCAGGATCTCATTGCCAAGGCTCTGAATGAGGAGCAGACCGCTGCGCTTGAGAAGCCAGCTGTGTACGCAAACGTCATGAAGAACAAGGTCATGTACTACAGGAAGATGAAGCTGTCTCAGTGGAAGGAGGAGCGCATCAAGGAAGCGCCGCGCTCCAAGCACGCAGCCGACAGTGGTAGCAACGCCAAAGAAATCAAAACCGGGCTGACAAGCTCCCAGGAAGTCGCACTGCTCCGACGCCTCGTCACGGACATCACGGGCCTCGCGACCCACGGCTATGTTACCTCCGTACCATCCGAGGAGGCGGTGGCGGCTGCGCGCAGCGGGCTCGAAGCAGCCAAGGGCTGGGAAAAGTGCGATCGCTGCCAGCAGCGCTTCCAGGTGTTTCCCGGTCGCAGGGAGGAGGACGGGGCGCTGACGTCCGGCGGCACCTGCAACTTCCACTGGGGCAAGGCGTATGTCCCGGCCAAGGCCCCCGGCGATACCACCAGAGTGCCGAAACGCTACCTGTGCTGCGGGCAAGAAGTCGGCGAGTCGGCCGGCTGCTTCACGCACGATAAGCACGTGTTCAAAGCCGGGGATCCCAAGCGCCTGGCCGCCGTCCTGAACTACGCTGCCACGCCTGAAAACGCAAACGTGCCCCACGACAGGGCCGTTTGCTTCGACTGCGAGATGGCCTACACGGTCCACGGAATGGAGCTCATCCGACTCACCGCCACGGCCTGGCCCACCGAAGAAGAACTGCTGGACATCCTCGTCCAGCCCCTGGGCGAGATTCTCGATCTCAACTCCCGGTACTCGGGCGTATGGCCCGAAGACATGGCCCGGGCATCGGACTGGACGCCCTCCTCGGAGCACCACGATTCCCTCTCCGTCACGGAAAGCCCCCTCGGTGCAGCACATGTCGCCCCCAAGGACAACAAGGACAGTCCCGCGAAGAAACCGCTCCAAAAGGTGTCCTCTCCGCAAGCCGCCCGCGATCTTCTCTTCTCCCTCCTCGCGCCGTCCACGCCCCTCATCGGCCACGGACTGGAGAATGACCTGAATGCCGTGCGCGTGGTCCACCCCACCCTCATCGACACGGTGCTCCTGTATCCTCACAAGGCGGGTCTGCCGTACCGGAACAGCCTGAAAATGCTCATGGAGGTGCATCTGAACAGGAAGATCCAGGTCGAGGCCGGACCGAAGGTATCAGGCCACGACTCCGCCGAGGATGCCAGGGCCGCCGGGGAGCTCGTCCGCTTGAAGATTTTGGATAAGTGGAAGGACATGCAGCGGGCGGGATGGAGGGTGCTGGACGGTGAGATCTGGCCGCCTGGGAAGCCCGGGGGCCATGGAAAACTCACCGAAACATTTATCGAGACGCGAGACGCGTGATTTTTTTGTTCATCTCGAGAAAAAAAGCAACAGTTGTATGGAAAGAATCGTGCATGGCCGGCGTAGACGCACATGGACAATCTTCGTTCAAGGAGCGTGTTTCACTGTTTTCCCGTGCCATCTCTGGGTTTGTGAAGAAAAAATAGAATTACACATAAATTGCTCGTACAAGTTCCAGCAACAAAGCGGAGAGCGGTTTCTTTTCCTTGGTCCAACACAACAACCCCTTTCCTTCCCCCCCCAAGACCTATTGGTACACTACCATCCGCCCATCATCACTACGCCCGCCCAATCGACAGCAAGTACTGTCCACCGCTTCCCGACTTCCCACTGGGTAGATATGCCACATTGGGGTTCGACGACAGCGTCGACGCAATCTCCCTGCTCGCCTCAATCTTGCGGATCTGAATCAAGCCGTCGCCGAATTTGGCAATGGCCTTGCTGATGGTGTCAGCGCTCTCGGCTTCACCCTCTGCGCGAATCACGTTTGCCTGCCTCTCCTGCTCGGCCTTTTCGACGATGAACCGGGCCCGCTCGGCATCCTGCTGGGCAATCTGCTTCTGTTCCACGGCCTTGGTAAATTCGCGGCCAAAAGTCATGTGCGTGATCGAGACGTCCTCAAGGGCAATGTTGAACTCGGCGGCTCGGCGGGTGAGGTCGTTCTGGATCCGTTTGGAGACGGCTTCGCGCTGGGTGATGAGCTCTGCGGCATCGAACTGAGCGACGATGGCCTTGAGGACCTCGTTTCCGATGGAAGGCAGGACTCTCTCGTCGTAATCAACGCCGAGGTTCTAGAATGAGGGGTCAGTCGGGGGCCGGGACGGGCACGTTTTTTGAGCTTCTTCCCCAGCACCATCAAGCCTTTCGCTGCAGGAGGTATCTTTTTTCTTTTTTCTTTTTTCTTTTTTTTGTTGTCGTGCTTTTCCACGTGTGCTTGGCGTGAAAATACGCACGCGCGCACGTATTTCTCCATAATATGTGCCGAGTGCGAAGCGTACCTGGTAGATTTTGGGCAAAGCCTGGACGACGGGCCGGTGCAGCACACGCAGCGTCAGGCTCACCATCTGCAAGTCCTTGCTTCCCGTCGTCGTGGCAATGTTCCTCGGCTTGGTCCGCACGTCAAAAATGACGCTCTTCTGCAGCCATGGAATCAGGAAATGCGTTCCCTCGTTGATGACGTCCTCCTTGACACCTGATATTCTGTCGAAGATGACGGCTCTGGATCCACCCTTTACGTCAAAGATGGACTGGCTGGCGAGGAATGCGCCAGCAGTGACCGGCACAGACAGCCGGTACACAAAGTTGAGCGCTCTAGCTGCGGCGGCCATGGTGCGAAAACACGTTCTGCGGGATGGGAATTCACAGTCGATATCGTGCAAGCGGTTCTGAGGCGGGGGCGGCGAGGCAAGCGGCGATGGGTATTTGAAGGAGTGGTGCGGAGCGGAAGTGGTTGATGAAATTCCGTCCAAAGCTCTACCCGCTCCAACCAGTAACAGCTTCTTCTTTCTTTTCCGCCGCCAGCCAGTCAGTGCCAGCGTCAGCGGAGGCGAGGAGCCAGAGCCCGGGAAGCAAGGCTGATGTTCGGGTCGTGGTCGCTGCGCTAAGCCTGTTTTGGAAACGTTCGGGATGACGGGGGGCTTGGTCTGCGGTTTTCCAAGACTTTGACCTCTCCCGGGCATATTCGCCTTTCGTAGTCACGAATCACGAACCTCGAAACCACCCCCCGATTCGCAACAGCGAAAAGGACTTTCACCCCGCGCAGTTCCTTTCGATTCTAGCCACGATGAGACCGACGCAAGCTTTGAGCGGCGGAGCGCCCAATTGGAAGGCTGGCCAGTGAGTCTTCGCCATGCTATTTACCTTTCCTCTTCTCCTCCTTCATCGACGTGGGGGATTGCGGCCTTTTCGTGCGATCGAGACGGAAGATGTGGCAGGAAGTTCGAAACCATGGACCGAGGCTAACGAGTTATGCAGCTGGCTTGGTGACTGGGGACAGATGGGTGAGTAAATGGATCTCTTCTGGCGAACGACCTCGACGTGTTGGCAGACCTGCGAAGGACGAGAGCGGACACAGACCTCAGAAATGGCGACGGGCCTGGATGGCACGATGTTTCTTGAGTATGGAAGCCAGTTGCCCATGGTTTCGTCTGTCGACGAAGGATTCCTGCCCCGTCCAAGGTCAAAACCTCTGCATATGAGACGGCAGTTTATTACGCGGGAATGGGCAATCTATTCCCGCGCGACACAACAGGTTTCGGCGAACATCAGCAGCATGTCCACCACAGATCAAGTACTAACACGACAGACAATAGGCGGTGCCAAGCAAAAAGGCATCATTCACTATGGCGTCTCCGCCAACCGACAGAACCCCATGAGCGGCACTTTCCACGATGCCATCTTCAATACCTTCCGCCGCACCAAGGGACAAATTTTCTACTGGGTCCCTCCTATGGTTGCCGCATACTACCTCATGGACTGGGCTACTGAGCGGTGAGGCATTTCTTTCCTTTCCTTTCCTTTTCTTTTTTTCCTCGGTCCCCCGTTACTGGGAAATTTCGAGATTGACAACATCATCTAACTATTTGAGTAGCAACCACTACCTCAACTCCAAGCACGGCCGTGCCGAGTTTGGCGACGAAGAGTAGAAAACCTCGGGAGGGGCATGGAGGAGAGCAATAATACTTGGTGAAAACAAAACTGTACATCATAGTCTAGACAATTGGAGGAGAGCAATAGATGTCGTATGAACTACTGCGGCTTGCGGCGAGCGCATGCTTCGACGCATAAATTTGATGTTTTCATTTGTATCAAGAACACTTGGATGTGCGTGATTGTGTCGCGAGTCACGACGTTTGTTCCAAGCACAGCTGGGCAGAACTTGGGAACCTTGGCAGCGTGTTTCATGATGCAAGGGTAATAGTATCAGTATCAAAGAGGCGCACTCTCATCTATTCTTTCGCAAAACATTTTGACATTGTCCGTCTCACAAGTTCTGCTTCAATCAACGTTGCTTGATTTGCAGCAAAGGCAAATCACGTGCTCATTTCCGGAACCGGCGCAACATTCCACCGAAACACGCAAGCCAATCCAAAGTCCATTTTTTTTTTTTTTTGGTAAAGAGCCAAGGGGAAAAAAAATTACGAGGAAAACCCTCCCGCCAGATAGGACGAATAACTTGTTGGAGAGCTCCAGTTAACCGGGACATTGCGATTTTTTCTTGGCACAGAACCAGCTGGAAATAGCTCTTTTTGTTTCTCAACAAATTCCGTTTTAAGCCATTCATCCAGCGGGAAGACGAGCCAGCGAAAGACTACTTTTTTGAACATTCATCCCATTTCCCCGGTCCAATTGGTCTCCATTATTCGTTTCTCGAAACAGAATTCCGATTTAGACCGAGAAAATCAACAACAACAAAAAGCCTCCCGATCCTCCACACCAGAACGAGGGATCTTCTTCGCCCTCCCCCCTCCCACCTCCTTCCGTCCCATCTGTTTTCCTCCGTTTCCTCGCCCGACCGACCCGTCACAATGGCCGCCGAAAGACCCGACAAGAAGGAGAAGAAGGACAAGAAGCGAAGCGACGACGGCGGCGTGTCCAAGCCCAAAAAGGACAAGAAGGAGAAGAAGGAGAAGAAGGAGAAACTGGCTGCCGTGCTGGACGAGAAGCTCCAGCAGGATGTCGCCGCGCAGAGTGGCAAGAACGCCAAGCCCGTCGCCCGCGATGCGGACAATGATTCGGACATGGACGAGGATGTCGCTGCTGCCGAGGTGCTTCCCCTGGAGAGGACGGTAGTGCCCTTTGCGGTGCCGGTAGCGGATGAGAAGGGTATGAAGAAGGTGTACAAGACGATCCGAAAGGGTATGTTTTTTTTTTCTCTTCTTGCTTTGATTGTAAAATGCGCAGTTGGTTGGCGGGAAAGAGGGGGTGCGTGTTTACTCCCCCCCCCTGGCGTGAGTGCGGCACAAAAACAACCGTACTGTGCTTGCGACGACTGCCAGAAAGGAGGGAAAAAATACCAGGGAGGCGTTGCGAATTTGTGTGAACGCCGGCGGCGAAATGGCCATTTGTTTTTCTCTTGGCTAACGACGAGGATGAATAGCCGCCAAGAACGGCACTCTCAAGCGCGGCGTCAAGGAAGTTGTCAAGACGCTCCGCAAATCGCCCGCCTCAGCGCCAGGCTACACCTCTTTCCCCGGCGTGGTCATCATCGCCGGCGACATCTCCCCCATGGACGTCATCTCCCACATCCCCGTCCTATGCGAGGACCACAACGTACCCTTCATCTTCGTCACGTCACGAGCTGAGCTCGGCGCCGCGGCCAAGACGAAGCGACCCACCAGTGTTGTCATGATCATGGAGAAGCTCGAGGGCAAGAAGAAGGCTGCTGCCAAGGGGTCGGCGGATGGCAAGGACGAGGAGGGCGATGAGTCCTTTGGTGAGGCGTATGCTTCGTTGGTTAAGCTGATGCAGAAGGAGTACTCCAGACAGTCGTTCTGGACAAAGGGGGAATCCAAGGCGTGAAAAAAAGCATGAAAAAAAAAATCATGAAGCGGGCGTGATGAGGAGGACGAAGGGTATGACGTACTCTTGGGTGTCCGTGAATGTGGGGGGTGAGACTGGCAAAAGAAAGTTTCACTGATCGGTACCACAGGTGATGAAGACCGTGGCGATGGCGATTTTCGCTGTTTTCAAAAGTACTTGTAGGGAGCAAGGCGAGGAAACCATGTTGGAGGCACTGGATTTTATTTTTGTTGAGATCTGGATGTATAACGTACCTACAAGTGGCAGGAGGCTAGCAGGGCCGAATTGGGTTACGGCGGCGTTCAGGTTCAATTCTGCATTCTAAAGTCAAGAGGCATGTCTTGGAAAAGGACATGATTCATCCATTCAGACCTCCGTGTTGCTTCCGTCAAGTCGAGCGCATTCATCACAAGCTCGGTCGCAGGCATGGTTTGCAGTGACAGACAGGCATTTTACATGATGAAAATTGAGTTATTATTTAGACGGACGAGGTAGGCAGAATCCAACCTTGGTAGAAGTAGTGCCAATCACGGAATAGACAAATCATTCAGCGTTTACGCCTTCCACGCCCATATCTTCCCATAAAACGTCGCGCATGCCTTACTCAAAAGGATTGGTACGAGTTCCCCACCAGGTCAGGAACACCGATAGACCAACAGTCTCGACTAGCTTGGCGGCAATGCTGACTCCGACAGTATCGATAGGACGCTTCTCCGTGAAGATTTGCGCAATGTACTACGGCACAGACAACATGTTAGCAGGTGAACGTGGTTGAGGCAGAAAGCACAGAAAACCCAGCATCGAATGTCTGCAGTGGCCTGGTGTCGACGTCATCACCGCATCATGCCGTGCACCACGATGGGAGTACCCAACGCCACATGAGCGCATACCATCATGAATGGGTCTGCACAACAGAATTGGTTGACGCCAAGTAGCAAAGTCTCGAGAAAAAGAAAAGAAGGAAAAGAGGAAAAGAGGAAGACCACAAGAGAAGACGAGAGAAGGGAGCAAAAACGTACACCGGGGGCGGCGGTCGCAGCAAAGATGAGACCCCCCAGATAGGCAGCGCCCTTGTAGCTCAGTGTGCCCGTGGCATTGATCAAGGCGCCGACGCCATAACTCTGCAGGGCGGATCCGACGAACGAAGTGCCCCAGGCGATGGCAGCACCACTGGCCTCCTTGGACTTGACGAATTCTTCCTTGGTGTTGGCCTGCTTGGCGCGCTGGTACGTCTGGCCGAATACGGGACCCAGGATGGCCAGCTCAACGCCGTGGTTGAAAAAGGTGCCGAGGGCGATGGCCGAGGGCTTCACGGGAGGGAGATCTACTCGGAAGCGAAATGTCAAATGCATGTTCATCTACCCGCGGCGTCAAGGTGCCTTCGAGTCCTGCAGTCTGCTCCATCCAGCGGGGCGCAGCTCATGCTGAAGCGCGTCGCTCAGCAGCGCAGACCAAAATCTTTGCGATGAAATGCAGCATGAGAGAAAAAGGGGGGGGGGGCGGGAGAAGAATACTAACAGTGCAGAGACATGACGATTCGAAAATGTGTGGCAAAGGTCGTTGATTTTCTGACGAGAGGAGAAGGGAGAAAAAAAAGGTTGCAAAGACGTGGTGTGAAGTGATGCAAGTTTCAAGTCTACGATTTTTTCGAAATCGAGAATACGAGCAAATAACCCTGCTTCACAGAAGAGCTTGTCCCCCCTTCTCCCTTTTAAAGCCCGTTCTTGTCCTCAGCCGCCTTGCCTGCTTTCCCGCCTTTCCTTGTTGCACGGGCCAAATAGCTGAGCTATGCTCGCAACTGATCTCGATTGGACCATGGTGCCCCAGAGGGTTTGTGCCAACTCTGTGGCTTGCTTGCTCGTCGTCACGGGCGATGATGTCACCACTTTATTTGTCTTTTGGGTTGTCGCCTGTGACGGAAGGAGGCGCTTTCGTCACCGCATGTGCGTGCTTCCCCACTTTGTTTTCATTTTCGGGTCTTTTACTCTTCTTTCCTTTCTCTTCTGTTCTCTTTTTATGGTTGTCACGTTCGGCGGAAGCAGGCTGCCGGCTGATCTTTGGTTGTTTTCATATTCTGGAGACGTGTACTTGGGACTGCCTCTTCGTCTGGTTCGGGCCCTAAAACGTTGAAGAGATGGTGCGTGGCTCGTGACTCGTGGCCTGCGAAGCTCCCTCCTGTGTCCGTGTGCAAGGCCGTTTCGATCGAGCCTTATTACCGACTTACGTAATACCTACCAAATACCTAAGTAGGAACTTAGGTATCTACTAGGAGTCAAGTAAGTAGAGTTAGATGGGTAGGTACTTACCTTCCTACCTTCCTACTTACCTAGGTACCTACCCAAGGCAGGTTCACGTACAGATACCTCGCCATAGCCCGCCATAGCCCATCGTCCTTCATGAACGTCGAGAGACGCACTTCGCCATCCGTGAGGCCAAGATCTGGAGTCTGGACCTTTGACTTGACGACATTGGCTTAAGCTCAGCACCCATGCACCCCACTAGCCCCATTTGTTTCTCGCTAAATCCTTCCGGAGACTTGCATCCGGAATCTACAGTGCACCCCTTGAATGATTTTACACATTAACATTGCAGGGGGGGTTTAGCTAATTAAGCGTCTCTTCGGCAATTGTGATGACATAGGCCCTAGCTAAAAAGAATATTAAGTTAAGTGTGATTTTAATATAAAAAAATATACTTATAAGCCTTAGTTAATACCCTAAATATTCCCTATATACTACCTTAATAGCTGCAAGCCCTATAGGGTAATATATAGGCCTACTATATATATATATAACCCTAGTTTACGTATATATAACCCTTATCTATATATATATATAGCCCTTGCTTACTAGGCCCACACATAACCCTTGCCTGCTAGCGCATACGTAACCTTTGCCTAACTAGCTGCTAAGAGGGGACTTGGCAGCTGGCTAAGGTGGGGCTTGTCACTCTGTAAAATCATTCAAGGGGTAGATTGTAAGCTCCTAGAACGCAACATGCAACATGCAGGGCACTGACTCACAGGATGCGACGAAATGGCAGGGGGCTCCCAAACGGGCAGTGTTGTTGCAAAGAGAAGACATCAAGCACCTGCTGCTTCTTTCGCCTGCTTTTCTCCTTTTCTCCCTCCCTCTTTTTTTTTTT